>PVJX010001874.1:0-146046 GCA_004027295.1 Dolichotis patagonum
TGAGATGCTGCTTTCTGGGAGACTTCCTGGAGGTGAAGGGCGGGGCTATGGGCCCAAACTGACCTGGCCCAGATGCGGATCTCCAGGCAGTTCCTTGCGGATGAAGGGCGGGCCTACCAGCCCTAAAGAGTCCCGCCGAGATGCAGGTCTGCGCAGACTTTCGATCCAAACAGCCCAGGCCACTCTAAGGGTCCGGGAGTTTCGGGTCCCAAAGAGACAGCCTGAGATGCTGCTTTCTGGGAGACTTCCTGGGGGTGAAGGGCGGAGCTACGGGCCCAAACAGACCTGGCCCAGATGCCGATCTCCAGGCAGTTCCGTGCAGATGAAGGGCAGGCCTACCATCCCCCAAGCTAAAGTCTCTTTCTTTAGATTTACAATTAATCCATGATTATCTACAAACCATCTTTTGGCCTATAGGGTACCAGTAGAAAAGGACCCATTTCTTTCTTTCAGAGACATTCCTTCTGATAAAGGTTTACGCAAATATCATATACCGATATAATAGCTCTACTTGGTGATGCTTTACATTTCCAAAAACTTTCCCACACATATTCTAATTTTATTTTACTTAAAGCTAACCACAACACGTGGTTACAAACACTGAATGAATTACAAAACTTTCTCTCTTCTGTGTGCATGATACCAAGTTTCACTTGAAGAGACAATAAACATATATTTATTAAAAATTGTCACCACCTTTTCGGGGGAGGTTTCCCTTCCCCCTAATGTGCCATTTGAGATGCTGAAGAATCAGAGGCACTTGGAATGGCAGAGCTGTCTGGTGCCATTACCTGTTTTTTGGTGAAGTACTGAGTGCAGTGACACACAAGGAAGATGTTTGGATATGGGACTTATGAGTTCCCTGCTCCATTTTCCTTTCCAGGTCCTTTGTTTGTTGAAATCTGCTTTGCACATAAGAATCCAGGGAAAATGGAAACAAATTTGCACAAAAGAAACATCAGCTTTATTTCTCTTTCTCACTTTGCATGCTAGATTTGAAAGGCAAAGCGACATGTGGTAGTAAGTTACATGTGCTTACCTACAGATGCAGAGCACTACTCTCACTGAACCCTCCCATTACATACCCTTGTCCTTGGTTACTAAAACCAAAGTCTTCAAATATGGTAGCAAAGAAAAGCATTTAACATCTTGGCTTGGGGACACCAGGATGCAAGATCTTCCCTGCTATTAGCCACAGTTCTAATAGATGGGGATAAAGCTCAGGGATTCTGGGTGCTCAGCCCCCCGGGATGGTGGAGACTGGACTGTGCACCCTGGAACTCCCCATGTAGTCTGTAACAGCATGCACAGAGGAAGGCGATGGCCCTGTCCCTTGCACTGGATGCCTGTCTCGGAGGTCTTTCCTATAAGAGGCAACCAGAAAAATGAAATGGAGACAAAATCGGGTCTGGTGCCTTGTGGGTGTGATAGCATGGAGAGGAATGGGGAGGAGAGAAGCACCATAACTGTATGTGGAAAAATTGGTGGAGTCCAAAATTAGCTGCACAATGAAGTGTTAATTTCTGAAATTGATTGATCACTGCTGTGAAATGGACAAGTAACCAGCGTAAAATCCCGAGGCTCTTTATTTTATTTTTGGATCAGGGAAGAACAGGATTAAAGTGTTTTGATGTATGTGGACTAATCCTCCTCTGCTCCCCTCCCTCCACGCCTTCTCATAAGTGCCTCGTTTGCTGTCCCTGAGTTAGGGTCATCCAGAGTTAGGATCACGTACACCAGGAGGCCCCTGTCTGCTCTTTGCAGAGCACACAATGATTTGCTTCCTTCAGTGTCCCTCAGCTCTCCTCCTGGGCCCAGCTGGCTTCTACAAGGACGGCTGTATTATTCTCACCTTTAGGAATGAGCCATCCCTTCACTGCTAGGCCTGTCTATCTGCAAAGAGAAGAGCTGCTGAGAGAAGAAAGCTGGAGGGGTGGCCTTTGAGATGCCTTAGAAAGTGTGGTCCATGCCTCCTCTTCGTAAGGACCAAGCCCACTTCTCCCAAGGATGCCCTTGTAAGAAAACAGGGGTTGTGCAACATTTTGCCCAGTGTATTTATTCTGATGTTTTCAGGGTGGATTCCAGCACTTCACCCCATCCTGTAGTTCTAATCAACAGGCAGAGATGGATGTTGATGGTGCAATGAAGGCAAAATGGGCTGGTACAGCGAACCGAGAACGGGCTCCCAGAAGACGGCCCAGGGGTCTCTGCCTGAGATGGCCTTGCTCGGGCCCCCAGCTGAAGTCAGTGAAAGCCCTTATTCCCCACAGATTCACCTGCCCCTCTGGTCCCTGCAGCTCTCTCCATGCAAAGGCACAAACATGAATTTAGGTCAGTTTCTTTCATTCGTCAGCCTAAAACACCCTCACTGGCCCTTCGTACCTCTCTGCGTGCCTCCCCGTGTTTTCCTAAGGCTCTCACTGTGACCCACTCATCCATTTTAGCCGATGTTCATGTAAGCTTGTAATTACCGGAGTAATAAAAACCTTGAGAAATTAAAACAATAATACTGAAAAATCTGTTTTTTCTGGTGGAGCTAGTCCAGGATGGTGGCGTAGGGCAGTGTGTTAGGGAGCAAACCCTCCCCCAATACCTTCTAGTCTAGTCAGGTAACATTTCTGTACCTTAGTTTCTCTCTTTGCAAACTGGGGGCGACTATAGCAACCACCTGATAGAGCCACTGGGCAACTCAATTCTGTGCAGTGATCCGGTGTGGAATAACTTTTGCATATATCCAAACCTGTGACCTGGGTCATTAACCTTTTTTGCTAGCACTGTACTGAGAGGAAACCTGGGCCAGCATTCCTATTATCCCAGTGGAACAGGCTCAGGCTGAGTTTCCCAGGAGCCTACTTGGGAATCCAAGCTGCGACCCAGAGTTCCTGCTTGAATAGGCTGCATGTATTGATCCAAAAGGATTTTTATAGAGGAAGCACATTATGTCCGGGAGGACAGTCCTAAATTCTAAGGAATCCAACCTCCATATTTTCAGACTTTTGTCACTTCAGATCATTCTCCCATCTGACTGATTAATATGGCAAAAACCCAATTTTGTACACTGTTTTGCTTTTATTTAATTAAAAGGAAAAGAAACCACAAGGTGTAAATGATCTTTCCTTTTCCTTCTTTTTTTCTTCCCCCTTTTTTTTACTCCTGTTAGAAATTTCCTCTCACCAAAGCCCACTTGGGAAATTTCTGTTCCAGGAACATTTTATGAAGTTTCAAGAGACAAATTAGGTGATTTGAATAAGTTAACATTGTATTTGCTGCTTTGAAGATTACAATATAGACCTTAAGTAATCAATGCTACGTGACTTGTGGGTGCTGCAGAATTTCATTAGTTGAGATTTTGCAGAACCCTTATGGATCCCCAATCAAGGCGCCATTCTGGAAGTGGCAGTGTGGTAAAGAGCACTTAGCCGATAGCAGACATACACAACTTAAATTATCTTCTCAGTTAGTTTGTGGAGGACATGAGGCTCTATCATGTAAAAATGGAAACACTGCACTCGATTAGGAAATGGCATAGCAGTACTGGTGTTCAGATTGTAAAATTAGGCTTAGTACTTCAGAGAACTTCAGTGAGATGCAGACAGGACATATTGAACTGATTTTCAAGGTGAAAACGTGTATTCATTCATCTTTGTAAATTTAGCCTCCCTGACCATCACCAATGGTGACCAAGCTTACTTCTGAGAGCAGGAAGGCATTAAGTAAGCACTTTAGTGAACACTCTTGCCCTCCGTTCATGCCATTTTTCTGGAAGACTACCTCCACCACTTTTTCTTTCAGGGAGACTGGGCCTGTTGACTAGGAGGAAGATCATTTCAGAGCACATTTGAATCTATGTTGAGTTATAAGAGCAACACCCGCTCTGTCTATTGTGATGGCTTACACTCCCTGACCTGATGATCAGTTTCTTTCTTCCAGCCATGTCCCCATGGTCAGTGATCCATGGTGGCCACAGACTCACCCTTATTCCCCACCCCCTCCAGTAAGAGCACAGCTATGATTCCGCCTACTAACATATGTGCCACATTATTCGACCCTGCCCATAGGCATCAGGGTGAAATGGAAAGCCATGCAGAGCCCACCCAGAGATTCCATAGCAACTATAGAGGCCACCGCACCAGTAAACTGCACTCCTACCAACTCCCTCTCGGGACTTCCGGATTCCCAAAAAATACAGTACCGAAAGGGTACCGGAGGGTCATCAGGAGCAATGTGCCGTGTGACGGAGCCCCTGGTACTTCCATCCAGGTCCGCAAGGGTCCTGTAAGCTTTGGGTTCAACCTCGCAGATTACCATGGGTTAAACAGTACACGTCACCCGGATCAGAGGGCTAGAATGTCTTAAATACTTCACTTACCTGAGCGTCTAAATGCAAACCAGCCCCGTTCACTACTGCACACTGAGCTAAGCATCCTCTTCGTCTAGAAGCACCCGAGGCTGTCTAGATGCACATCTCCTTTTTTGTTTTGCTTACACTTGTCAGTTTTTAGGTTTGTGTCTGAGCCCCAGCAGAGGGAAGGAACTGCTCACCCTAAGGAGAGTGGATCCAGGGCCACAGGCACCTTTCCAGGCAGCTCTGGCATCAGAGAGCCATGCTTCCTAGGCTGTGCAGAGGATTAGGGCACCTTCCCGCCTCTGTCTCACCAGATACCTCGCTGTGTCTGCTCCCTCTCGCTTCCTTCTGTCATCACCTCGACATAGGGCAGATACACTTCTGCATCTGTCATTCCCTTCCTCTCTCGTTTGTCCCACTCTGCCATCATTCTGGTTAGTGTACCTCCATCCAGTTTTATACTTGTGTCTTCCAATCAACCACGAAGCCATGCTTTTATTTCTGGAGAAATAAAAACAATCAGAATATAATAGCCAACAGACTGGAGGGCCAAAGGAGAGAGAAAGGCGCAGAGCCCAGATGGGGTTTTACGCAGCTGCACCCCAGTTGCTCCCTCTCTTTGACAACTCTGAGCACAGTGTTGGAGCCTTTGTCCTTTCTGTTTCCCTCTCCCATCTTTTTTTCCCCTTTCTTTTCAAAACGGAAAGTAAAATAACCCACAAAACAGGCCTTCGGTGTATATGTTTGTTCGTGTTTTAGAAATAGAAAAAGAAGCCGTGCATTGTGTGAGAGAGAACTGCTCTGAGGCGACCGACGAGGGTTTATTATTCTGAGCAGCACTCAATCAAACGTGGCCCCATGAACGGAGAGTAATGCTGGCGAATCATCCTGGGGGCTTTTTTTCTGTGTGTGAGTGGTATCCATCTGTCAGCTGTCAGTGCCGGTGAGAGATATGCAGAGCTGTCACTTCTCGTCAACCAGCATTTGTGAAGCCTTGTGCAGCTGCTACGCAACACATACTGTCCTTCTCGAAGGCCAGCGAGGGGTCTCAGAGATGATTGTGCTGGCCAGGGTGAAGGGGGGAAAAAAGGTGTGAGGGTCGCTGGAGGGAAACAATGTTGACCGTCAAAGACATAAGTACAAGCTACATTTGTTTCCTTACAAAAAAAACATTAAAAAATCCCCTTAGAAGGTAATGTTACCATACTTTGTTTCCAGAAAATCCTATGTGGGTTTTAGGGCCTGTGAAACCCATAACAGCAAAGAAAATTTATATGGCAGTAAATGAATATGTTCAAGGTAGAGATGGTGATACATATTTTTTAAACCAGCAGAATATAAAGACAGCATACATTTTTATGTCCTCCCCTATATAAATTATATTACTACAAAGGTTATGCATATGCATAATAGTTTGTGTAATGGGATGTATATTTAATATGTGTTTGCAACGCAAAAATGAACATCATGAACCATAGAAATGTCCATTATATAATGATGCAGATGTTAAAATCTGGGTTAATTTTGATATGGAAACACTCTATTAATCATGACTCTAGAGTTCCTTTGGACATTCCAGTGTGTTTATTTATAGGGTGACTTTCACTTAATTGAATTATTTTAAACTAACAATGGTTCTGGTTTTGTCCTTCTGCACAACTGCCACATGGGTAGGAAAAGTGTAGATATTAATATGCCCCATCAATTTGATTTCTGTTTCAAAGTGCTAGGAAATTTGATTATTTTCAATTTTCTTTTGCTTTAACATATTTCTCATTAAAAAGAAGTTACATGTATCACAGATTTTTTATTTTTTTAAATAAAAGGCTAATGGATTTCTTGGAAAAAGGAAGAATTAACCAGCACTAGAGTCACAGAAATAGAAAAGAGAAGAAACACAGGAAGTCAATGCTCAGAGCAGGACTTTTTAAAGTCCTGCTTGTGGTAATTACATGCAGGCACAGAGGGAGAGAAAAGAAGGCTGTGAGGAGAAGAATAAGTCCCTCTGAGCATCTCAGCTATGGTGCTCAAATCTGGCGGAAAGAAAGCCGCATGCAGAGATGCCAGCATTCTTTCTCTTCATGTAACATGTGAGTCAGGGATGTGATAGAGGAGAAGAAAAAATGGTGACCTAGCTCACAAAATTCTTGCACATGGTGCCAAGGAACTTTCCAGATAAATACTAACCTATAGTTTTTTTTTTTACCTAAGTGTATATAGTTAGGTTGTAAGATCCATATAAGCATGGAAAATGTGCATAAAACATGTGTTTGCAAAAGCATTTGAGCACATTCTAAAAGAAAGCAGTAATGCAGCAAAACTTTAGCAGAATAGGTCAAAGACAACATTTTTCCTATAAGCTTAAGAGAGAGCGAGAGCAAGAGCGAGAGAGAGTAATTACTTCAGCCTAGAAGGACAGGTAAGTTCTGAATCTGGAAAGACTAGAGGAACTCATCAGGATAAAAGAACGTATTTTAGGTGCATATTTTTTCCTATTACTGATATAACAATTAGCATGAATAAAAAAGAAAAAGAAAAGAAAATCCCATAAACATATTATTTGTAGTTCTGGAGGTCAGAATTTCTCTATCAAAATATTGGTAGGGCTGCTCATGATTCCTTCATTTTCAAGACCAGCAACGTGGCATCTTCACATCCCTCCTCTCTCTGACCTCTCCGTTTATATCTCCTGTCCTGTTTCCATTGCTGTGTCCCCTTTTCTGACTTGAACCATGCTGCCTCTTTCCATGGTTAGACAGTAACTTAGATAGTCCAGCACAATCTTCCCATCTCAAGATCCTTATCATACGTCTTCAGTATCCCCTTTTTTACTAGAGCATGTTACCGTGCACACTGATTAACTTTCTTGTAGGGAGTTGGTACATACACATAACACATCTTAATTCTTCTCTTGTTCCCTTCCACTCATCCTTCCCTGCTCCTTCCATGTCTTGGTCTCCTCCTCACCTGCAAAATCTCTACTTCCATTTTCTCTTTTGATTATTTTTTTCAATCCCTTTTGTTCCTGTCTCTCCCCACACCCTCATCACTTATTTCCCTTCACACGTTAAAAAAAATTTCCTTACTTTATATTACCTACCTTTTTCTTTGTTTTTTTTTATGCTTTGAGTTTCTCATATAAGAGAAACCTGGGTTATTTAAACTTGTGTGTCTGATTGTTTTTAACTTAACATTGTGATCTCAATGTCCCATCTAACAAGTAAAATGCACATCATTGTTGTGTGATCAAGGGACGTTTTCCAATCAACTGTAGGAAGAAAAGACTGGAACAAAAGCTGAAAGAACAGATCTTCAAATGAAGCAAGTCTGGCTGGAGATAGTTTGTCTGGGCCTAAAGGGGGAGAAGGAAAGTGGGTTTACAATAATATAAAAAATACACTGTGCCACATGATAGGGCCTGTTGAATTCCAGGTATAGAATGCAAATATGGGTGATAAACACAAGCTGAAAATGGGGGGAAAATTCTCATAAAGGAATCATCAAGAAAACAGGGAACTCAAGATATATCCAAGCACACTGGGATATCCAAGCACACATAAACAATGAGGACCAATGCTTGAATTCTCCACAGCATGAGATGCTAAGATACTTTTATTAATACCACCCTGAGGAAATTAGGGTCCATTTCAGAACCTGAGAGATATCTCTTCATTTTTCTTTGTGTTCATTTGGTTGGAATGATACAGTCATTTTACAAACATTAAAACTATATAGTACTCAAGATGTCACTGAAGAATTAAAAGATCAAATGTTCTAAATGTGGAACTATCTGAGCCAATACTGAGTGGTTTTAGTAGCTCTGTTTTCTCCTCATCCTGAGTGAACATTGAGCAATACTTGTGTTACAGTTGAAACAAACTGCAGTCTCATCCACCATTTTGACCTTTAGGTGTTTCAATTGTTAGTTTAATCCATGATTTAAGCTCAATGAGTCCTGAAAGGGAAACTTAATGACCCTGCGTGTACTGCCTACGTCATGGGTGATGGCTCCTGAGCAGAGGCCTTCACAGGGGCTGCTGTGGGCTTTGCGGCCCAAGTTACAGGTGCACATAAAGCCTGCTTTGTGCAGGAGTAAATCCTTCAGACTCACCCTCCGGAGGAAAGGCCTGCTCGGTGGCTTCAGTGCAACAAAGAAAATTGATGGGGTTACAACAGATGGCCTTGTAAAAGCTACTCTTTCCTGGGGGGAACAGGAGAAATGGGTTTATGTGCAGTCAGAAAAGAGTAGGGAGGGAAAGTAACTCGAGTTATCATGATTAAGAAGCCCAGGAGCTGAGGGGATCTTTATAAACTTAGTTATTCTCAAGGACAGAAAGCGACAAGTCCTCAGTAAATTGGATCTGGAGATGCCTGGTTTCCACAAGGTACTGAAGAGAGTGTTCTGTGGACCAGAGTAACAAAGAATTACAGCTTCTCTCTCAATATCTGGAAGTCACTAGATTACATAGTGTTTAAATGACTTATCTCTGTTAATATCATTTTTCCTTTCCCTTTTTTTCTTCCTTTGTTTTCCTACCCATTACATTGCTGCTGCACAGATCTGGGCATATTCCTTAAATCAGACTCTCTCTGCTGTTTTTGTGATACTAATAGTTAAATATTCAATCTACTAACAGGCAGGATGAGTACAATATATAGTAAGAGATGAATATAGACTGGATGATCATTACCAGAAGACAGGAGACTATACTTTAGAACTTTTGAGTTTCTGTTGTGCGTGCGCACGCAGTGATGTCTAGATTGACAGGCATTTGGACACAGTTAAAACAAATCACATAGGAACTATGAATTTACTATTGTTTTTTGTTTTGTTTTGCTTTGCTGCTATTGTTTTGACTTACAATAAACCCAAAATTTGTTAATTAGCAGGACCTATATTAGTGGGCAGTCTTCTAATCTTAAGCATGATGGGACACTCTGCAAGTTTTAAATGTTTGGCAGAAACTATAAACCATAATGTGATGCAAGTTTGTGAAGTAAAGGCAAGAAAATGTGTTTTGTGTATTGACATTTTTATTAGTAAACTACAACTAAAGGAAGAAAATTGACAGGGATAAAATTTTCTACCCAGCAGCGGTACAATTGCAGCTCGGCACCCTTGTCAAACATCAGGAGACCATTACGAGGCAGTTCTCATCACTGCGTACCAAAGAAGACAAATTTACCAAAACACCTTTCAAGGTAAGTTCCTTTCTGCTCCAGATACAAAGCATCTAACAATTTTCTCCCAGGCGAGGTAATAAAGAGAATATATTAGAATAACAACAATAATAATTCCTATTGTTATAAATTATTCAGTCCTTTCCAAATTTCCAAATGCTACAGTTAGTCTAAAGGAGCTAGAAGAAATCCTGAGAGAGGAGGCAGGTGAGAACTGCTGGGTAAGGAAGTAGTTTTGCCTCTTTCCTCATGAAAACGTGTCTTTGGAGAAGCAGAGTATGAACATATTTCTTCAATTATCTTTGCCCTTACCCTGTTGATTATCTAACTTACACTCTTACCACCGAGTGTGCGCATGCATGCATGTGTATACATTTGTGTGCATGTACGGTGAGAATGGGAAGTTTGTGTTTAGGTAAGAATGGGAAAATGACAAACTTTTTAAGATGAAGAAATTTTTGTTATCAAGATAACAGAAGCAGCATATAGAAGGGGAAAGAAGAAAGTTGAACATCATGCAAAAATGTCAAAGTCATAGAGTCAATAAAGAGCCAACCAATACCATGATCAAGACTGGATAGAGAGCAAGACTCAAATGACTTCATGCTGCATTTCAAGTAAGATTCAGTTGCCTTGATGTGGGTCACAAACATCTCTGAAGTCTGACCCTGCTTACTTCTCCCACATCATCATGTCCTCCAACACGTTGATTCCATCATTCAAAGTGATAGGGTCATGAGGGCTCTAATTAATGTGCTGATGGAGACAGAAAGCTGGAGCTAGCTGCATAAAATGGTTCATGAGAATGTAAACTGAGGGCTGTAACTGGTCCCTGGTCCCTTTCTCTATGGCTCGTTTCTCTCTCCCAGGCCCTTTCTCTCTGTCTTTGTTTTCCTCCCTCCTTCTCTCTTGTCCCCCAAGGGGTGAAGCACTTTGTTTCATCACATGCACCCCACCATGATGTTCTGGCTCACCATAGCCCAGAAACAAGTGGACATGCCTGAAATCTCTGAAACTGTAAACCAAACAACTCTTTCCTCCTTTCAGCTGTTTATGCTAAGTGTTTTTTTATAGTGATAAATAGCTGACCAACACATATTCTCAAAGAGATATTAATTAGGAAACGGTACAATCACTCACCAAGGGAATAGTAGAGTGATTCCACCTCCAGTCTGATTGTAGAATGTCATAAATAATGTAGATACTCATAACACTGGTGCCTCAGAAACTGGAAATAATTAGAGCTATTGTAAACACTGCCCTGGCTCCATCTAACTAATACTAAAATCAAGCCCCCAAAACAATGAAACTATTACATATAACAGCAAAAGGCTTTATAATATTGTTATAGTTTGTGTCTAGATGTGCCACCAAAGCCTCATACAGTCTTGGGAAGGTGGGTGAATCTAGAGCATGTGATTAATTCATAGTGTTATGCTGCTATTAAGCATACTGAGATTAAGGGTGGGTGATTGCTGGATCAGTCACCTTATTGGATTTGCACTACCCTAATCATAGTAGACTAGATACAATGTAAGAAAGAGGCTTGCCTTGGTCTCTCTTGTCACTTTTGATAATTTCCACCCCTATGAGTGATTACATCTCTGACATGTGCCACTCTACCTTGGAGCCAGCTGGTTATGGACTCTTGTAGTCAGTGGTTGCAAGGAGAACAATTGCATACAGGATATATAATTTATAGTATTGTTTACAATGGTCACTCAAAGAGTCAAATACAAAGAAAGTACAAGAAATCTATCCACAACACTAATGACCCAGAAAATCCAGCTGGGGTTGGATCCTATGGCAATAACCTACACAAATTCAGCCGAAAACCTAGAGCTCAAGACAATGACTCATCCAAGTCTATTTCATGGATTTTCACTGGTAAGGCCCAGAGATCAGTGGCGGAAGCTAGAAAGTGTATGCTAACGGGGTGAAGGATCTGTGCCAGAAGGCCGAGGGTTCTGTACTAGAGCCAAGGTGCACGCTCAAAATAAGGATCAGCACTCCCTCAAACAGTAACACAGCCATCCTCAGTGACAGTGAGGTCCCAAGCTCCTCTGATGATGAAAACAGCTGAGTACATATCAGGAAGGCAGCGTGAAAAACTTCTCCTGGACATTAAAAGGCGCACATCTTCCCCTCTGGAGCTAGGAAGCAATGTTCAAAGTAAGGACAAGAGCTCCCCCAAAGTGAACCACAGCCATGCTCAGCAACAAGGTCCCAAGTTCTTCCAATGATAACAGCTAAGCTCATACCAGGGGTGCCAGCATAACAAGCTCCTGTAGGAGAAACAATGGCTTTAAACAATAACAAAACTTATGGGAACCCACAATGTTACTCTTCCTCTCCAGGTCTCCTTTTTATGCTGGCCACAGTCCTCACGCGGGCCCTCCAGGCTCGGCACCATGCTGATTCAGTTCAGCTGGGGTTTAAGTTGACCATCAGTTGCCTACTACATGGACTTAACTCTCTACAAACTGGAGCTCAGTCTACCTTTCCTCCTTTAACTTTGGGTGTTATTGAGAATTTTGTCTCAGTAACAAGAGAGAGTTAACTAAGACAAATATACTATTAGAGGAGAAAACTATACAAGACTAAAGAAAGTAAAATGACCAGAGTCCAAAGATGAACAAGGACACCAAGAATGAAGCAGGACAATACAAATCACAATGAAGAGGGAAATAATGATTAATTGAAGCTGATTCAGAGATAGTAGACACAGAAAAGTTAGAATTGTGATAAAAGAACATTAGTCTGGTTCTTAATCTGTATATATGATAATTAACTGCATAAGGTCTTATAAGAAAAATAAATGAATCTGACACAGGAAGATAAAGGCTATGGAGGGAGGAAAAAAGAATCGAAATGTGTTATGCACATGTACCAATCTACTGTGGTAAATTTAATCATTGCATACTGAAAACAAGCACTAATAAAAATATTCAAAAAGAAAAAATACACTAAATAAGATTATCAGATTAGACATTTTTTGAACTTGAACATATAGCCATAAAAACTATTAAATATAAATGGGAAAAGTAACTTTTAAAAAGTAAATTGTGAAACAACTATTATGGTTGAAAACTTTCAAATTTGATAAAAACTTTGAATCCAGACTTGCAAGAATTTTAGACAAGCACAAACATAAGAAACATGAAAATGTTTTTTAATTAAATTACTCAAACTATTTTGAACCTATCTTCATGAGCAAAATTGCTGCCTTCTCCTCTTGAAGTATGTATCACAGAGGTCACCCAGAGGTATAATGAAATTACTCAGAACTCTATCTAAATACAAAACTTTATCAGCAGTCATAGGGAAACAACATGTTTATTATAATAGAAGAAAGATAAAAATGTTTGTGGATAAGTGGATAGTGGAGAAATATCTTTAAAGTATTGAAGAAAATTTAAAACTACCCACACAGATCTTATAGGCAGAGGAAAAATTGTATTTCAAATAGTAAAATGAAACACTTTTCAAACCTGCAAAGGCAGTCTAGAGCAGCGGAACATCAGAGCAATGGCAGATTATCACCAGGACCTTCACAGTGCCAGAAATGGGAATGAACAAGAAAGATGTTTACATAGAATGAAAATGACACCAGTGAAAATCCAAACTGAGACAAACTCATCAAGAGCCCTGGATGGTAATTTAGTGTTCTCCCTTATAATATTCATGAAATTATGTGTCACTCTGGTAATCAGCGAAAATAAAAGAAGACTAGAGTGGGCAACAAAGAAGATAAAATAGAATCATAAAATACACTAAAAAGGCAGAGAGACGGTGAATTAGAAACAGAACAGGTGGAACATATTGAAAAAAATGATAGACTTAAACCTAACTGTTTTACAAACTAAACTAAAACTAAACATAGATGGCCTATATATTCTATTGAAAGAACAGAGATTGTAGAAATGGATGAAAGAAAAAAAGCACAAGTTCAACTGCTTACAAGAAATACACTTAAAATGCACTTTACAATGTAAAAGGATAAGGAAGAATGCAGCACTATTCTGATGAAACTTGGAATAAAATGAAGAGGGTGCTTATAAGAGAAAGGTAATATCGTAGCCATTCTTATAATACTAATTTTAAATAATTATTTGTAATAAAAGATTCAATATTTGTAGTACATTAAAATATCCTATGTATTTACATCTCTAACAACACAGTTTTGTGATACATGAAACATAAAACAATAAAACTCAACATGAAATGCACAATGTATAATTATACTTGGAGATTTAAGTATCTCTGACTCAAGAATTGATAGAACAAGGAAACTCACAATCAGTAAAGATGTGAAAGATTTCAACAATAATATCAGGAAGTCTATCTCAATTAGTATATATAGCACACTTTGCTACAAAACAATGAAAGATGCATTCTTTTAAACTGTGCAGAGCCCAGTGTTACACACACTGCAGGCAGGACCAGCAACCCACCAGGGCACTGTGCCACAGGTGGGACTAGCAACTTGGAAATCCCTGAAAGAACAGTGAGAAATCAAACCAGTGGGGCATACTGCTGCTGTGTCCCAGCACACAAACACATGGCATAGAAGTGGATGAGTGAGGCTGCTGTTTTATTTTGAAGATCTCTGGGTGAACCCCTACAGCAGAACAATCCTGAGTTACTTCTCAGCCATTATCTCAGAGTGAAATGAGGGAAGGGTAACTCAATCATAGTAGAGTGCTAACAGGTCAGACCAGACTAGGGGAAATTTTTCTGAGATAGGAGCTGGAACTGCCTAGACTCCACTACAGTGGCCACCAAAATTGAGTCTTAATCTTAAATACAAAGGACTTGAAGGCCCCCTGGTCTGAGACAGGAAGAGTAGCCTCAGTCCAGCAGCATAAATAGGCAAGCAGGACAAGTGTGCCACTCCAGCACACCAGTCACTGGTATGGAACAGAGGAGGCCAGTGGTGTGGATCAGAGGAAACTGTACAAAGTCCAAAAAGTGACAACTCTACACAGATCTGGGAGCAAACCCAGGTTTTCTCTAGTAGAGGGTACTACAGCAACTGGGAGAGCTCTGTAGAGACAACCACATCCACTACCAAAAGACTGAATGCTGAGCCAAATAGATAACATTTCATCCTTAATAAATTGAAAAAGCAAGATTTTGGAATAGCCATGAAAACCAAGACTCTCCTACATAAAGAAGATATATCTGAAGAACAGACATTTCCTAGCAAGGTCTTGATACAAATGATAAAGCAATCTACTGTAAGAAATTTAAAAGCATCAACACAGAAAAAAATGGTAAGACACAGATGCAAAACCCAAACCCAGACCACCAGGCCACCCAGGACAAGCCCAAGGGACAATGCAGCAGAGGAAATTGGAGCCCATCCATCTAAAATTACTGAATGCATAGCAATAGAAGTTCAAAAACACTTATGTGAGAGTACAGAGGAAATTAAATCGGAAAAATACTCACAGATTTAAAAAAATGACAGAAATGAAGGAGTTATTCAGCACCTCTATAGTAAACAGATTTTAAAAGAAAATAGAGGAGCACAGGAAAATGATGGAAACCAGAAATGTCCAGCACAGAAAAGAATGGGATCCTTAAAACATTTGCAAAAATTGCATAGGAAGCTTGCAAAATGCATGAATGAAAGTAAAGACAGAATTTCAGACCTGGAAGACAAGATTGCAGCTAATGATTGTGGAAAACAAAAAATCTCTTAAAAATAACAATGGAAGACTGAGGATATAGGTCAGGCATACAGTGCCTGCCTAGCAGACATGAGGTCCTGAGTTTGATTCCCAGGTCCAAAGGGAAAAAAAGGATTATGGGAAAAAAAACCAATCCAACAACTGCAAGATGATGCAAAGGAAAATAGCATAAGATTAATTGGCGTCAATTAAAAAAAACTGTTCACAAAAGTAATGGCAGAAAACTTCTCAAGTATAGAAAAAGAATTTGACATATAGATAAGTGAGGCATGTAGATTCCAATTTGCAATGATCAAAAAAAAAGATCTACACCAAGTAATTTAATAATCAAGATTCCAGAAATTCAGCACAAGAAGATAATATTAAAGGCTGCTAGAGAAAGGAAGCAAATCTTTATAAAGGAAAGTCCATCAGAATTAAAGCAAATTTCTCAATACAAACCCTTATATAAAGGAGAGCTTGGAGTAAAGTATTCCAACTGCTGAAAAACAAAAATAGCTTCCAAGCCAGATTGATGTACCCTACAATACTGTCTTTCAGAAGCAGTAGAGAAATAAGATACTTCTACAACAAAGAACAACTGAAGAAATTCATGACTGTCAAGTCAACTCCAGGGTGTTCTCTGAAATATATTCTATGGTCACCAATCCAAGAATACCAATAGAAAGAAGACAAGACAAAAAAAGAAGGAAAAAATGGGAATCAGTAATAGAAAATAATATGACAAGGATAAACAAAGTATAGTTATAACAATCAATATAAATTGTTCCAATTGATCAATCAAAAGAAACAGACTGGCAGAATGGATGCAAGATGCAAGGTCCAACAATATGCTGTGTATAAGAAACACATTTAATTAAAAAAGAAATTCCTGAACTGAAAGACAAAGGATAGGAAACAATATTCCATGTGACAGAAACCCAGAAAAAAGTAGAGATAGCTATTCTATTTGCAGAAAATGTGAACTTTAAACTAAGATCAAAAAGGATAAAGAAGGTCACTACATTCTTGTTAGGGGAAAACTCTGAGAAGAAGTAATAACAATCATAAATATATATGCATCACATAAAAAGTACCCAACAGCTGTATAAAGTAAAGTTTAATGGACATGAAAAATCAAACATTAATACAATTGTTATAGGAGAACTTAACACCACACTTTCACAAATAGATAGATCAACTAGACAAAAATCAACAAAGAAATACCAGAACTGAAATAAACTTGTGAACAAATGAACTTAATGGACATCTACAGAGTGTTCCACCCTTGGAAACAGAAAATACATTTATCTCAGCTGCACATGGAATGTTCTCCAAAACAGACACATTGTATCCTGTAGAATTTGCTTAAGTAAACTTATTAATTAATAATTTTTAATTAATAAATTAAATAACACCCTACTTAACAACCATTAGGTAACAAAGGAAATTAAAAAGAAATTAAAAAATTTCTAACACTAAATGGTAATGCCAGTACAGCATACTGGAACTTAAGGGACACAATGAAAGCAGTCCTAAGAGACAAATTTATATCAGTAAATATGCATATCAAAAAGACAGAATGTTCTCAAATAAACTACCTAATGATGCATGCAAAACTCTGAGAAAAGGAGGAACAAGTGAAACCCAAAGTTCATGGAAGAGAAGAAATTACAAAAATCAAAGCAGAAATTAATGTAATGGAAACTAAGAGGACAATATAAAGAACAATATATCTAAGAATTGATTATTTGAAAGACTAAATAAAATTGATAAACCCTGCTCAACCTTATAAAAAACAAGGAATGTAAGACTCAAATTCATGTGGTTGGGGTGAAAATGGTAGAATCACAAGAGATTGTTCAGAAATCCAGAAGACTATCAATTCCTACTTAAAGAAACTTTACTGAAATGGAAAGCACAGATAAAATGGATAGACTTCTAGATAAGTGTGAACTACCAAAGATGAATTAAGAAGGTATAAAAATTCTAAATAACCTAATATCAATCCACCTACCAACAAAGTAAAGCCTGATGGGTACACAACTGGTTTCTACATAAAATTTAGAGGTGTTAAAGACCTTACTCCTTACACTCTTTAATGAAATTGAAAGGGAAGCAATACATCCAAACTCATTCCTAGAAGCAAGTATTATCCTCATACCAAAACCTGCAAAGGATCCAACCAAAAAAGACCAATCTCTCTAATGAACGTAGATGCAAAAATTCTCAATAAGACATTGGCAAATACAATACAGCAAATTGTCAAGAAAATTATACACTATGACCAACTAGGATTCATACCAGGAATTCAGAGATGGTTCAACATACACAAATCATTATATGTAATATACCATATTAACAGAGCCAAGGACAAAAATCATACGATTATCTCAATAGATTCAGAAAAAGCACTCAAAAAAATCCAATACCCATTCATGATTAAAAAAAAAAACCCTACAGAATATTGGAACAGATATTTTTAAAAGATAATTTTAAAAACAATAAAAAAGGTACAGAATTTCAAAACAAGATGATAAGAAATTAAGAATGGTTATTATATTGCATATTGTTGCCTTCAAAATAGTCACTCAGATTACTAGATATATGCATGCAAAATTGTCAAATAATGTGTTAACTATTCCTTTCAATGTACTAATAGAATGAGTAGTACAATTATCTTAGCTATCATATATATATATGTATGTATCTATACATGTATATATATACTTGTATATATATGTATGTATATATACTTGTATATATATACATGTATATATTGTATATATGTATCTATACATGTATATATATACATGTATAGATAAGAGAGCTAAGATGTATATATACATGTATATATTTGTGTATATATATATATATATATATATATATATATATATATATTCTCTTCTATGACATATGTGGTTTTTATTTCAATGATAAAAGTCATCTATGAGAAACTAACAGCCAACATCATACTACATGGTCAAAAACTGAAAGCTTTAAGATCAGGAACAAGAGAAAGATGTCTACTGTCACCACTTCTACTCAAGAAAGTTTTGGAAACACTAACCAGAGCAGTTGGACATGAGAAATAAATAAAAGGAATAAAGGTAAGAAAGGAAGGAATGAAATCATCATTATTTGCATATACATGGTACTCTACATAGAAGATCCTAAAAACTCCACCAAAAGACTTCCAGATATAACTAGATTCAGCAGTATAGTTAGATACAAAATCAACACTCAAAAGTCAATACCATTCCTCTACACAAATAACAAACTCAATGAGAGAAAAATTTGAGAAACAATACCCTTCACAATAGCATCAAAAAATGAAATTCTTAGGAATCTATGTAACAAAGGAAGTAAATAAGGTCTACATTAAAAACTACCATACTCTAAAAGGAGATTGAAGAGGATATCAGAAAATGGGAAGATATCCCTTGCTTTTGGGTAGGAAGAACTAACATAGTAAAAATGGCCATAACCCCCGAAACTGCTCTACAGATTTAATGCAATCCCAATCAAAATACCATTATCACACCTCACAGAATTAGAAAAAAAATTCCTAAATTTTTTTGGAGCAAAAAATACCTCAATACAGAAAGCAATTCTGGGCAGAAAAGCAAGTCAGGGGCATCACAGTCCCTGACTTGAAATTATAATGCAGAGTTACTCTGATGAAAAGAGCATGGTACTGGAAAAAAAAATATCCCTGTGGATCAAAGGAACAGACTAGAGGAAGCAGAAACAACTCAAATGCACTCAGTCATCTGATTTTTGACAATGAGGCCAAACAAATTAACTAGGACCATAGCCTCTTTAACAAGTGGTATTGGAAAAACTGGCTTTTCACATGCCAAAGACTAAAACTAGACCCATATCTACCACCATTCACTAAAATCAAAATGGATCAAAGATCTAAATATTAAAATAGAAATACTAAATCTGCTGGAATATAGAATATGTAATACTGGAAGCCACAGGAATAGGCTAAGTCTCCATGAACAAAACCTCTATCATACTACAGGAGTTTTCACAAAGAATTAGGAACTGGGATTTCATCTTATTTAAAAACCTTTGCTCAGCAAATGAAATCAGCAACAGGGTGAAAAGACAGCCCACTGAGTGAGAAAAATCATCTAGTTGCTCCTCAGACAAAGGACTAATATCTAGAACATATAAAGAACTGAAAAAAATCTGATCTCCTAAATTTAAAGATTCAATTAAAAAATGGGCATCTGGGATGAATAGACACTTCTCAGAAGAAGTATATATGGCAAATAAATAAATTTTTAAAAATGCTCAACATCACAGGTCATTCATGAAATGCAAATTGCAACAACACTGAAATTCCATTCATTCCAGAAAGAATAGATATTATCAAGAAAACAGCTAATAACAATGCTGGTGAGGCTGTGAATAAAATAGAACCCATCTCCACTTCTGGTGAAAGTCTAGGCCACTGCAACTACTGTGGAAATCAGTCTGGAGATTTTTCAAAAAATTAGGATTAGAAGTCCCATCTGACCCAGCTATTCCCCATCTGGGTGTCTTCCCAGAAGAATTAAAAGCATTTTAAAACAGAGATATATGTGCACTCTTGTTTATAGCAGCATAGTTTGTGATAGTTAAATCTTGGAAGCAATCCAAATGTCCCTCATCAGATAAATGGATAAAAAGATGTGTTTTTTTATAAATGGAGTATTACTCAGTCATAAAGAAGAATTGAGATATTTCTATCTCATTGCTCCATAGAAGTAATGTAGTGATAATTGAGATATTTATCACTAAATGGTTGAACCTTGAGACCATAGTCATAAGTTAAATAAATCAGACACACATGTATAATATCACATCATATCTCTGGTGTGAGAAACTGAAATTGTAAATAAAACAAAATGTACAACACTGACGGTAAAATAAGAAGCAATCGTTCAAAACGAAAAATGAGTTAAGGAAGAGGGAGAGTTTAAAAAAGGAAATAAAACAGAAAGTCAGAAAACAGTGATGAAATGAAAGCAGAGCTTTGTGAACAAGAAGGGGAGAGGGGTTTGAAAGGAGGAAACAGGAATAGAGATCAAAAACAGGAATTGAGACATACTGTGTACACATACAAATTTCATATAATGAATATGATCATCACGTATATCTAAACTGTACCAACAAACTTGGATAAAACTATAATTTAAATAAAATATTTAAAAAATTGTGCAGTGAACATATATCAAGATAGAAGATATTCTGGGTCATTAAACCATTACAAAGTATATATAAATCTAAAAATTCAAATTGTTCAATGTATGTTCCTGATCAAGTGGAATTAAATTAGAAATCAATACCAGAAACATTTCTAGAGAATATCCTAATACTTTAAAATAAATAATACATTTCTAAATGATAAGCTGGTCTGACAGTACAGAAAAATGGCAACTAGGAAGCATTTTGAGTGAAATGAAAATGAAAACACAGCATGAAGGAAATGCAGTGCCCTCAGAGAGAGTCTCTTTATCACTCTGACTAAACAGTTCTCTAGTCATTCTCCGTCATGTTACCAGTTCTAACTTTCTCCAGAAAACTTACTTCTATCTGATATTTTTAATGTTTCTTTTTTAATCCTTCTACTCGTCCCTTGCATCCTTCTCCCTTAGAATACACAGAGTGTGAGTAAATATGTCTCCATCGTGCCCTCAAGATCTGGCACTGGGTCATTTTGAGGAAATATTTAGCAAATGAATGAACAGATGAGGAATACAAACAAGGCATCAGAGAGTATGAAATCAGGGGAGGAGAGGAATGAAGAGGAAAACTGTTCTTTACTAACCAAACTGAGGATAGACGGGCGTTTTCAGATCAGAAGAAAGAACAGCCGGACCTGAAGGGACGCTGCCTGGCGGACAGTTCCTCTGCACTGTCTGATCATTTTGCTGCTGCTTCATGCTTCAGCTAAGAGAACACAAACGTTGTTTTCCTAAAGCTATACTCACTCTGATAACTGGCATTGGGAGCCACAAAGCACAAGTTTTCTGTGATACTGATTTGCCACTGCAGAAATCCTCCTTGCATCCTCAGCTACACCCATCCTTATCTTTCTTTCTTTTCGGATTTTTTTCTAACTTCTATGGAGCAATGATTCATTGCATTATAACATTAACAGCTAGTATCTCGGAAATTCTCATCTGCATGACACGCAGGTACTATGGTGATAAACACAACATGAATAAAATTAACATATTGCAAACTAAATTAAGTAATGAGTAAATCTCTCAAGGGTTTACACAAATCTTATAAACAAGCAGTAGTTGAACAGAGGACTGGGATTAATATATTTAAATTAACCTCAAACAAACATCAATTGAAATTTTATATAGATATGATAGTCCAGAAAGACCTACTTCCAATGTCCTTGATAACTTTCTGAGAGAACCAATGAATGCTCCTCCTCAAAATGCTCCTCCTCCTGCCTTGTTTGGAAACAATGGTATGAAGGAAATAGAGACAAAGTCATTTATAGATATATCTATGCACACACACATATATACACACATACGCATTAATGTACAGACAAATACACATAGTGTATGCATATACAAACACATGTGTACCCACATGCATGCATGCATATGCATATGTGTAGATACAAACAAGTACATGTGCATACACAGCCATACCTACCTATCCATTTACATGTACACACATACACATACATTTGCATGCACATGGATACATATATACACATGAGTATATACACGGTATATTTTCATTTAAAACAGCTATGTTCTGTAAATCACATGAACACTGAATTAATGAATGAATGATAAACCCATTGCTCTTTTAAATGAAAATTTTAAGTGAGCTCTTTTCTAAGAATTTTTCTAATACTTGTCATTTATCCTTATGTCTAGCATCACCACCCACAAAGCTCTTCCGTTTCTTTCATTTTCACATTTCTACAGGTAGAGTTTTACATACAAAAATGAAAAATATTTCTACATGATTTTAATCTTATGAAAAATATAATCATCCTTTGGTAATACTTTTTTCTGGTGAATGAGATTTGCCTAACATTAGCTTTCATATTTTTTCCACAATTTTTTCTCACAAAGGTTTTGTACTCATTGCAAGGAAAATCAACTATTCCTTAAGAAGATATCTGCAGGAGATTTCTTGGAATAAAAAGCAGAAGGGAAGAGTATAGAAGTCTCTTCATGAGATTTCCTTGTTTATCTAAGACTCATGTCCCCATATGGTTAATGTTTAAATTTTTAAAAAAATTTACTGCAGGAAAAGTCACTTTATCATTAACCTTCCTCAAAATGTTCTGCCTTACTTTGAACACACTTATCCCATTATTTTTGCCTTTTTTCTGAAGCAGTTTGGGAAGTCCACTTTCATGAGTTTCTTTTCCAGGTGTGATCAGAAATATGATGGATACAGCTGCTGAGTGCCATCCAATGGAAAGACAGGCTCATAAAAACACTTTGGAGTGTGCCCACTGGTCATCATACAACTTCTGGTCCTTCCTCAACTCAAGACAAACATGAAATGTAATTAATCTGTTTTCAAACAGTTCAGGACCTCAAAGCAACCAGGATATTGCAACTAAAAACACTCAAGAAAGAAGTCTTCCAGTGTTACTTCAAGAAATGGCAATAGCAACAAGAAATGTGAGTGTATGTGTGTGTGAGGGGGTATTTAAGACAGACTAATACTAATGTATATTTTACTGTAATAAATTATTTTAAATTTTAATACTCACTATAATTTTTATCACACTTCATATTGGATTATCTGCATGGGAGTTATATAATCATAAGGATCCTTATGACAGAAAGAATTGAAGATACTACTCTGGTGGCACTGAAGATGAAGAAAGGACCTAAAAGCCAAGGAAAGTATGTGGCACAAAGAAGCTGGAAAACACAGAAGCACAGAACATTCTTCAGTGCCTTAAGAAGAAATAGTCTTGGTGGCACCTTGATTTGAGTTCTGTGAGAGTCCTGATGTACGGAATGGTCAGGTGATAGGCTTATTTTGTGTAACCACTAAGTCCATGATTAAATTTTATTTTATTTTTTAAGTGAAAAAAGTAAAAATGATGATACAGAATTTCAAAACAAAATAATAGGGATTAACAGTGGTTAACATATTGTGTATTGTTTTCTTCAAAGTAATTACTCAAGTTACAAGATACAGGCATGAAAAATGATCAAACAATGAAAGCACAATGAATGTTGATGAACTAACAGATATTACTAGTATAATTATCTACCAGTATCTAAGAATATATTACGTATATATCCTTTTCCTTTTTTTCTTTTCTCCTTTCTCCATCCCAGTTGTTCTTTCCTTTTGAGTAGATTCTTTCCTTTTCACCTTAACAATATCTATTGTACTTTTAGATCTTATTTACTCTTTCAGTTTTTTACAGTAGGGATACAATACAATGTTTACACATGTGAATTTCACTTATTTCATTTATGAATATATTCTCAAGTTGCATCCATTTACCTATAAATGCAAGTTTATTCTTTATAGCTGATCAATACTTCATTGTCTAAAAATACCACATCGTTTTTATCCATTCTGCAGTTTAGGAGCATTTGAGTTGTTTCCAAGGTTTAGCTATTAAAAATTGTGCTGCTATAAACATGGATGCACATGTATTGCTGTAGTATGATGTTTTCAGTTCCTTTGGGAAAATATCCAGAAGAAGAATAACTGGATTGAATGGCTCCTCTAATCGTAGTTTTTTGAGGAATCTCTAAACTTATTTCCACAGGGGTTGTACCAGTCTATACTCCCACCAATAGTGGGAAAGTGTTCCTTTTTCCCCATGGCCCTGCAAGCATTGTTGTTTGTTGATTTCTTGATGATGGTCATTCTGGAGTGAAATGTAATCTCAGTGTTGTTTTTATTTGCATTTCATTTCATTTGCATTTCTTGAATCAACAGTAATGTTGAACATTTTTTCATATATTTATTCACCCTTTGTATTTCTTCATCTGACAAGTGTGTATTAACCTGAGATGCCCATTTTTGGAATGGGTCTTTGAATTTGGAGGGCCTGATTTTTTTTTTCAATTCCTTATATGTTCTAGATAGAAATTCTTCATCTCAGGGACAGTTGACTAAGTTTTTTTTCCAATTTGTGGATTTTCTTTTCACTCTGTTGGTGATTTCTTTTGATGTACAAAAATTTGTAATAAGATGAAATTCCAGTTGTTGATTCTTTGTTGATTCTGTTGTTGTTCTGGGAATTGTGATCATTTTTATCTCTCTCAAATATATTTCAGTACTTTTTGTAGGGTTGGTGTGGTAGACATGGATTTCTTCAGTTGCTTTTTTTGTTGTGAAAGTATCTTATTTCTCCTTTAGTTTTAAAAGATAGTTTTAAAGGTTACAGCAATCTGGGTTCGAAGTTACTTTCTTTCAGAACTTAAAATACTTCACCTGAAGCTCTTCTTAACTTGAGAGTTTGTGTTAAGAAGTTGGCTGTGAATCTAATGGGTTATTCTTGATAGATTATCTGTCTCTTTTCTCCTACAGTTTTTAATAATGTTTTTGTGCTGAATTTCTGGATCATGATTATTACATGTCTGAGTATAGGTGTATTTTGTTTATGGCTGTTTAGAGTTCTATATACCTCCTTATCTGTATATCAGATTCTCTTTCCATGCTTGGGAAATTTTCTTCTGCTATTTCTGTAAATAGTTTTTGGGTGTCATTTGTGTTGACTCTTACTTTTTCATTGACATATAAATCTTATATTGTTTTTCTTGCAACATCTTGGAGACGTTGAACTGTTATTTCATAGTCTATTGTTATTTTTAAGAGATCTTTTTGTGATCATTACCTGAGATCATGGTTTCAAGGTCTAAAAGTCCATCTTCAGTTTCTTCAAGTGATTTCGCTGGAATTTTTAATTTTCTAACAATCTCTTTGAATCTGTTCCATGCATTCTATCTCTTTCCTATATTGTTCATTCAAGATTTCTAACATTTTCCTAAGCTCCTGTATTATTTTTATCTATGTCTTCTCTAGATATGTTGAGCAATTCCTTCATTAAAGTAATCATTTCACTTTTTATTTAATCTGAAAGATTATTTCTGATCTGATTTCCTCTGTAGCCTTGTGGATTTTTTTCTTCACTTTACTTGCTATCTTTAAAGATAATTCAGATGTTTGTCTTCCAATATCTTCCAAGGTCTTCTATGTTGATGTCTCCTGTGTTGATGTCTACTGTACTTGTTCCAGATGGACTGGGGTTCTGAGATTATATTTTGCTTTTTTATTACATCATTTTCACCACTTGATTTATATTTCAGTCTTTTCAATCTCACTAATCTCACTTGTCCATCATGTGTATCTCAGTGTTCTACTGTGTGGCTGGTCTTCACCCAGTTACAGGCCCTGCAGAGTAAGGGAGAGGCCAGTGACCTGAATTCCTCCTGTGGGGCCAGTTGGTGAGTCCTGGATTCTTCCTGGGCTGACTAGCCTAGGAGTGTTGATGTCAACCAACCCTTAGCTCATATTGCTACTTCTGTTTCAGACTTTTCCAGGCTGCTATCCCACCTTTCCATGAAGTGCGGACCAGCTGGGACTCTACTGTATCACTGAGTGTCTGGTAGGCCCGCCTGGGTTCCTCTGGGATGGGGAGGCCTCACTGGCACTCTAATCAGCTAGCCAAGGGCCTGTGGATGGAGGGAGGTCTTTCCTGGTCTCTTGGTGGCCCTCCAAGTTTCTCTTGGTGAGGAGAGAGCTCAGTGACACTCCTACTGGCCTCTGAAATTCCTCCTTGTGGGGAGAGGGCCACCTAGTCCTCTGAGTGGGGAGAAGGGTTGCTGAAACTCCCACCTGCCAACCAAAGTCCAGTCCACTGAGGTCCAGTTCATGATTAGTTTGTGATAGGTGGGATAGGTGGAAACTCATACAGGCTTTTCCTTATCTTTTTGGAATTTAGTGCAGGGATAATTAACACTCAATCAGCAATCCAGTTCAGATTATCAAGTCTTTTTGTTGTCCTAAATCTTCTCTTCCTTTGTATTACTTTATCTGATGTTCTTCTTCTACCACTATAGCTGAGTGTTATCTTGCATATCTAATGAAACTATCAACATTTACAAGCATAGAAGAGAAGTTATACTGTCACACATATTTGAATTATTTAAAAAAATAATATCATGCTTCCTCATCAATTCATTTTCTTTTATGTATGCTAAATATTCATGCTTCTTTTTTTTCTTTGGTACCCAGGATCAAACTCATGACCTCGCGCTTACAAGGCAGGTTCTTATGCTGCTGAGCTAAGTTCATGCTTCTTAAACCCATCCTTCATATAACCATTTCCAGATCTGTTGATATTCTTTAGATTGACAATGTTTCACGCACTGTGTGGTTCTCAGAGCTAGAAACTAAAATATAGTGTAGCTAATTAACAAACAAGATACAGACTGGTAGGTAGCAGGAGAGGGACCCTCTCTGAGAGACACAGCTTAAATGCCAGAATGGAACACCCTGGAGAGACCCAGAGAGAGATGGACTCTCTCAACCCAGGGAGAAACTAAAGTGAAAAAAAAAAAACGCTCGAATATGAGGTCCTGGGGCTACCATTAGAGAAGCTAAGATCAGCGAGCTCGGCGCCCTCCTCGAGCTGCCTGAATTCCTGCCTGGGACCTACCTGACCAACCGAACCATGCCAAAGTGACTGGCTTGAGCGGCTGGAGCATGGAGCTGAACAGCCCTGTGCGCGGCTCACCCGGACCTGGCCCTGCACATGACCCACCCAGAGGCACCGTGAATTCGCACCGCAGCCGTGCTGAAGTTGGAGGTCAGGGAGCCCAGCAGTTCTCAGGGACTGGCATCAACACGCAGTGAGTGATGGGAATAAGGCCCTCCCATGGGAAAGGGGCAACTGACTGGATGACATGTTGGATTTGGGCAGGAGAGCCTTAACTCCATAAGAAAGTGGCTTCAGTTGGTTGCTCCCCTTGCCGAGCAGATTGATGGAATCTGCTTGGACTGGGCCGTGCCCCTGGACAGGACCCAGTGGGTCGCTACAAATTAATTCCCTGAGCTCAGCGCACACTGACGCAGTGAAGGCCTGCAAAGGTTGACTGGCCCAAGGGGGAGGAGCCAGCGCACACTGCCTTTACTTGAACTTCAGTCTCTGATAGCAGATTCCAGAGAGCAGAAGCCCCTAGCCTGTATGCTCCAGAGGAGCCTTAACCAACAAGCAAAGGGCTGGGAATTACACTGTACACTTGTATGGAAGGAACCAAAAACATGACAAGAGGGAGAAATAAGAAAAAAACCCCAGCCCCCAACCCTGAGAACATTGATCCAGGAGAGGTAAATACAAAAGAGACTGAGGGCAGCAAACATGCAACATCAAACACAGCGTTAGCGGACATAAAGAGATATCTTCAGGACCTCGTAAGTGGGATCAACACTGAAATATTAATTCAAATTAAACAAGAGATAAGTAGATTAATAAAAGAAAGGCTAGGCACCTCTCAAGAAGACACAGACAGAAGAATGGAGGAACACAAAAGGAGAGAAACGTTTAATGAAGAATACAGGAAAAACCTAGAATTCATGAAGCAGATTCAAAGAGATTATCAGGAAACTAAAGACTCAATAGAAAGCTGGCAAAACTGCTTGAAAGAAACCAAAGATAGACTATCAAAAATTGAACACAGGCTTGCAATGTGTGATCATGAAAGGGAAGATCTCTTAAAAATAACAAGGGAGCAGGCAGTAAAGATACAAAGACCCGAAGATGACAAGAGGATGTATAACTCAAGAATAAAGCATGTGAATGAAGAAGCAGGAGTCAAAACAGAGGAATTGAAAAGGCTATTCACAGAAATTATTCAGGAAAATTTCCCAAGCATAGAAAAAGGAAATGATATGCAGGTGTATGAAGCATACAGAACTCCAGCCACCTACTACCAAAACAGAGCTACACCTAGACACATAATAATCAAGATCCCAGAATTCAATATAAGAACAGAATATTAAAAGCCATCAGAGAAAAGAAAAAGATCACCTATAAAGGAAAACCCATCAAAATCATGGCAGACTTCTCGACACAGACCATCATGTCAAGAAGAGCTTGGAGTGAAGTAATTCAAGCCCTGAAGGAGAACAACCTCCAGCCCAGATTGATATATCCTGCAAAACTCTCTCTAGAGAAACAAGAGAAACAAGATGCTTCCATGACAAAGAGGAACTTGGATAATTTGTGACCACCAATGAAACCCTACAAAAAATACTGAAGGGCATGTTAGAGAGAGAGAACAAGAATACAAGCATTTCAGGAGCAGTGGCAGGGAGGCCTCGGTGAACGAGGCAGACGGTGGAGTGGGACAGAAAGGTAGGCAACCAACGGCAGAGAGACGGAATAGCAGAGATGAGGCGGGGAAGATTGGCTGTAATCTCTAGTGTGGATGGCCTTGAAGTATTGACTGACGGATGGGAGGAACCACAGGCAGAGTGGATCGGGAGATGGGGTCCATTGAGATGCTCTATATGGGGAGGCAGTGGGACCCAAAATAAGCGGTGCACCCTATGGGAGTGAAGGGGGAGGAATTGTCTGGAAGCGGGCTGCAGAGGATATTGTTGATTGGGTAGCAGGATTTGGAATTTACATTGTTCTCATCACTCTGCTTGGATGGATTTCATGCTGTTCCAGTTTGTCTACTTGCACTGGACTTGAGGACATGGTCAGCTATCCCAAAAATGGGAGGACATACTATGGTAATCATCCCTAATTTCCTATCAATTTAATCTGAAGCCCTTTATAACTTATACTGTCTTGTTGTGACTGATCTTATTTGAATCTGGTTTGTTAGATTGCTACTCTGTATTGACTGATTTTGTTTAGGTCTATTGTGATTGATAGCTTCAAGTCTGGGAGTGTGGGCAGCTGCACTGAAAATGGCAGGATTCACTGGGATGCCCACTCTGGTTTGATTGTTGCTTGCTTTTGGGGTCTTGTAATGTCTACAATGCTTCATTTTTACTGGTGTTGCTGTGAGCTGCTGAGACATCATGGTAACCATTGTAGATCACCTTGTATTGTGGTTATATATGACTTTTTTGCTTCATGTTTTTCTAGGAATTGTTTTGTTTTATCTTGCTTTGTTTTGTTTTTCCCTCTAATACAGAAAGGATAGATATACATTTAGAGACTCATGCATGTGTAGAGCTTATATACAGTTTACGAGGACCAACTATATAACACATGTTGAAATGAACAACTACTTTGAAAAAAAAGAGACACTACAGTACCCAGTGCTGATTCCATAATGTCATGATGTGAAATCCAGCAAAACTATCATTCTTTGTTCAAAGAGATTTTAGCTTGTTTTGTTTTGGTTAAGTTCAACATACATGAAGGTATGGATAGCTGTTTGGAGGAGAATGAGTGACACTATGACAGCCATTCTTGGCTTCCATATTGTCTGGTCTTGAAGACCTGAAACGCCCTCCTCGTTCTGCTCAGATCAATTCCATACTATGTTGCTTCATGTGAATTCCATATATGTGACAATATGGACAACTATTTGGAAGAAAACAAGAGTCAATACTATAGAGAGTGAATATCTCCGATTGTATAGTTTTGAAATTTATGTCTCTTACATTGCTTTCTTTTGATCCATTTTGTTCTGTTTTGTTGTGTTTAATTTTACCCTTTTGATATAATTGCATATATATTTGAGTGGGTAAGACGGATGACCATATTGCTGTTTTTGCCAGATCATGGAGCAGAGTTGTTAACAGTCTCACTGTTTGAATGTCTGCTTTACATGTTTTAACTTTGTAATTTGAACAACTATTTCCAAGAAGTCAGTATGTAATTTGTCAAGTAATAATTTCTTTTTTTTTTTTTGGTTGTTGTTCTTTTCCTTTTTTCCTTGGAATTCTATATTGTTGCTATCCTTTATTCTGTTTTTTTCTCTTTAAATAATATTTAAAAACAAACAAACAAGTATTATCTAAGATGTAGAGAATGTTTTTTACATGTGAAAATTTGTTGAAGAATTAGGGTCACTAACTTGAATTTCACAAAAGTTCTATAAGTGTTATTATTAGCTTTATGCTGTGGGTTAGAAAGCTGGCACAGAGTGATTAAACACTGCATTAAGGAAAATAAAGATAAAAGCATCTAAAAATAGAATAACCTGTGAACATGAGTTCATCTGAACAAAAATTAATAACTAAAATAACAATCAGGCTGAAAGGTTAGAAGATAAATCAAGGTAATTTCCCTAGATGTAAAACAGAAGCCTAATAAATGAACAAATTGCGTATGATGATGAGAAAAACAGAGATTCCAAGAGCACTCATGTTCAACTAACAAGAGCTTTTAAAAATTCAACACTGAAAGACATGAACATTTAGATTAAATCAGTTCATTATGTGTTAAAACAACGCTGGAATAAAGGATGAAACACAAAACATGAAGAAAAATTAAATGCTTTGAGGAAAAAGATAAAATGGCAACTCAAACCTTGTGACATAGTAAGTCCAAAGACCAGAATGGCATCATAACTCTGCACTTGAACTTCTATACCTAGTCTAATTAGTATTCAAGTAAGAGCTGAATAAAGATATTTCAGATCAAATTTACTTCCTATGCATTATTTTTAAGAAACCTATGAGAAAAAAGTTATTCGTCCAAATAATGGATTAAACCAAAACGGAAAATGACCCAATGGCTAACTCAGAAAGTGGAGGGGTCTAAGTAGTATGCTAAAGGATATATCTAGAGAAACATCCTTTAGAAGACGGAAAGTAAAAACTAAGAAACAAAACAATGATGTGAGGTTGTGTTTGGTTACTTTTCTCTCATTTTTTCAGACAAAATACCTGATGCTCAAAATTAAGGAAGGAAAGGTTTACTTAGCTTATAGTCTGTGGAGGTTTCAATGCATAATCAACTGGCTGCAAGGCAGGGAGACAAGGCTGAGGGTAACAGTTCAATGTAGTTGATGATAGCAAAGCAAAGTGGCAAAGGAGGAGAAGAACAAGCCTCTTTTCCTTCCTTACATTGTAAGCAGGGTGGGCATAGCATTCACATACACTCCCTTTCCTCCTCTTGCACAGGCTGAGGATGTTTACAAAGTGAGGACCCTGACCCTCTGCTGAATCACTTATTTAAGCTTCTAAACCTCTCAAGTTGACACAATGAATCAACCATTACAACATACTGAAGCTTAAACAGCCACCAAGGGTATGTCCTCTTCACCGGGGATATAGAACTGCTGAGTTACTTAGTTAAGCTTCTAAACTTCTCAGCTTGACACAATGTATCAACCATTACAGAGAGGTGATCAAAACATAGTATTATTTAAATAAATCTTGTATGATGCTAATCTGTCTCAAAATACTCCTACTTGCCCTGAACATGGTTATCCCACCATTCGCGCCTCCTTCCGGAACATTCTGGAAGCAGTCCTCCTGTACACGTGCCCTTAGTTGTGTTGACATGGCTGCCTTGATGTCCTACATCCTTTAAAAACATTTGCCTTCTGTGGTCATTTTGACTTTGGGGAAGAGCTGCAAATCACGTGGTGCCAGATCTGGTGAATACGGTGATTGGGGGTACACTGTAGTTAGTGTTTATTTGACAAAATTTGATGTAAATATTTTGAGTGAATCAGAACACGGAGGCAGCTATGAAAAGACATCAAAGAGGGCTTTCAGGACTGCTTTGGAAAGTTGCAAAAACATGCAGTAAGTATGTTGGAAGTGAGGGAGAGTTGTTTTTAAGGGAATTAATGCAGTGTGTCTTCTACCCTACTAAATTAAAAGAAATTTTTTTAAACATTCACCATGATTTTTAGACATTATAGAAACTTACATTGGGAATACTTAGCCAGTGAGTCACAAAGACCTAAGAAATTAAAATAAAAAGGCACTATTAACGTAGGCAAAAAAGTAAATTTGAAGAGAGGAAGGACCTCTAGAATATCCACGTAGCTCAGCAGTGGACACCATGGTCATGTCCTGATGAATTCAGCTATAAAGTTACTGTAGACTTACATTTCATCATAAGGCGGAGAAGAATACAGTTTTCTAGTGACTGAAATCTTCATCTAACCATAATATAAAATCGCAAATAAAGTCTGAAGTTGAATCATCAGCAGTGAATATACACGTCTTTGAAATGTGGAAATAAATGCAGAAGAAATAGTTACAGATTTGAAATAAATGTGATTGACAAGTGACAGAGGCAGCGTGGAAGCTGTATCAGTTACTGTCATTGCTACCGTTTCCCATGCTACATACAACTTTTTAAAAATTATTATTTAAAATGAGACCAAAGCAAAGCAAGGCAAAAATTTCAAAGTACATGTACACAAAAAGGTTCCTCATACCTGGTGTGATCAAATGTCCCAGACACCGAACCACTTTCTCGGCCTGGGGATCAATGATCTTGATCTCGCATGGCAAACGTCACCATATTTTTAACAGTTAACAGACAAAAAGGAGGAAGTTTTGAAAATGTTCACTGTTGAAGAGCCAGTGAAGGTGTAACTGTTTGATGCTCAGGAGGCAGTGGAGGAGGTTTTCCGTAAACTTTCTGTCCCTCTCAGTTTTCTATGGTACTGTCCATGTCCTCACTGACCAAGAAGTGTCTTTCACACAGGAAGGTGATGGAGTGTTGGCTGATAGTCTCTGCTGTTAATTTCTTAGCACTACATTTTCACAATTAAAATATTTTTGGTGGGAGTTTTTAGTAGTAATTTCCTCTCTTGTGTGGTGAACCTACTCAGAGTGTGAACAGACATGCACTCAAACGTGAAAGGAAGCAGCAACAATGAAATACCAAGGGTTCTGTGTTCCAAACAGCCACTCGTCAAATAGCCCCAACTGCCCTCCTCAGTGCACTCTGTGGAAATCCAATGAGGGAAAGAACCTAATTCAGCAGATGTAAGGGTCATGGGACTCAGGGAGTAGAATCAGCTTTCACAGGCAAACTAGATGTGATCCAGAACCAGAACAAAGGTAGTAACGCACTGACACTGACTGAACATGCGTTAGCTGGCAGACACTACCCAAGCAATTTATGCACAAGAGACAGGAGCTGTGTGCAGCGCCACAAAACTTGTGTGTCAGGAATGTGTTGCAACAGATCAGGTCAACAGGATGTAGTTCTGGCAATAATTTGAAATAAAAACAAAGTTTGGGTTAGCTGGGCACGGTGGTGTGGTGTGTGTCTTTAACCCCAGCACTTGGGAGGCTGAGGCAGGAAGATCTCTGTAAACTCAAGGTCAGCACAAATTACATATCAAAACCTTGTCTCAAACAAAACAAGATAAAACGAAACAAAAATATGAGACATACTGACCGTAAAATGTAGCTGATATTTGAGACCTGAAGAAAACTCTTTCAAACCCTAAAAGCAAAGCCAAGCAGTATTTTTCAGTGTCACTCCTTCCTGAAGAGACAGCACAGGTGTATAAAGACTGCCTCTGAATGGCCCAAAGTCAGAGTCCGTGTCACTCTCAGTGCTCCTGCTTTCACTGTCACTTTTGTAATTCTTGTCGGGACCTGTTTTCTCAGTCACAAATGATAAACTTCTTATGCGTCGTCTTTCAGGAAACCGGCATTGTTGGAATCATCTTCCCTGGCGTGAGAGGCTGTGAACCTCTGCTTTTCCATGAATGAGTGATAAATTTTGAATCACTTACTTCGGTCCCGATGAGACAAGAAATTAGGGAGAATACTACATGTGGCTGCCCTTCCCTTCTAAGGAGTGATGGTCTCCTGCAGCCCCCTGCAGAGCGGGCTGTGAGCCCTACCCAGAGAGGCGCCCCTGCACCCCTCCTCCTGCTGCGCGGAGGCAGACCACAGCAAACCTGGCCTCCTTTCCACAGCCTCGTCCCTGTCACCCCTTCTCCTCTGCTGCGCCCTGCAGTCTCTGCCCCTTGGTTTCCTCCGCCTGATGGGACCAGCTCCATTTATCCACACAGGGTCTCAAGTACTGGCCTTTCTTAACCCATTTTCCCATCGACATTGGCCATTCCGGTTGCCAGTAGGGGCTCGCTCTGTGATGTGTTCACCTCACGGACTAATTCCTGTAAGTGTGAACTGGTGATGAACGTGCAGCTGTTATTCTCAGGGACACATGGGCATTTCCTCAGACAGCTGCAAATCTAGCCGTGGAGGCAGCAGAAAGAGGGGCACCGTCTCTCTGAGGCTACTGCCAACTCTGGCATCCCACAGCCAGCCCTAGGGTGACAGGAGAGACTCAGGATGGAGACAGGTCACAGACAGACGCTGCTCTCAGGGTTCGGCAGGAAGGCAGCGTCTTGACATTACCGGAGGAGGCAGAATCCCACTCGGGAGTCTTATACGGGCTCACTTTGCATCCCAGCCCAACGGAGCTCTGTGGATTTTAGCTCATATTAATCTCTGAGTTTCCCTGAATTGGCTCATGGTTGGTACTCTATTAGCACTACTCAGGTCTGTAAGTGAGAAGGGATCTACTAATGTAAACCTCTTAACAAATGCTGCTATTGAAAGTAATGACTTCATACATAAAGTACAATAATATGAATATAATTTATATACCGTTAATATGATAATTATGTACAAATTGTATCATAATTGAACAGAATTTAACAAGCATAGTTATTAAATTTTGTATATAAATTAGGCAATTGAATATATTATATAATGTAATCATATATAAATATATAGTAAAAAACGTACATTTTATTATAAATATATCCACTTCACTAAGCAAAAATAGAGCTATATGTTTTGATAAAATTCACAAATTGAAATTTTGTTTTTATTTTGGTACCAGGGATGGAACTCGTGACCTCATGCTTGCCAGGCAGGCGCTTACACCACTGAGCTAAATCCCTGGCCCCCACAATTGAAGTTTCCCTCATTTATCATTTAAACTGAGCACATGGCTTAAACTTCCTCAATATCACACCTGAAGAGGTTTATCCACATACTTGAGTGCGTTCCTTTGTTTCCACTGTAAAATGTCAAATGAACTGTTCACCCGATGCCCCAAGGTTAGAAACGGCCGCTCTCTGACACCCTCGGGCCCGGGTGCCCCTGACCTTTGTAGGTGCTGCTGTGACAGGCCTGCGACCCCACACAGGCCCCTGGTTGGCTCCGCTTCCGCTGACCAGCTGATTCATTTCTTCCATGGATGCAGGGCACAAATCATCCTGAGAGGCTGCGAAGCTTAGTTAATATTTAAAACATTTTGATGCTCAGATAAAAGGAGATTCAAGTTGTCACCAATTAGTAGGAAAAGACTAATTATTATAGAGACCTATGATCCTTTATGAGTAGAAACATTAAAGGAACCTAGAAGCTATCACTTCTTATGAAAGAGCAGACGGCCTCAAAAGTATAATGAACATGTGAGTGCGTGACTGTGTGCATGTATCACTAAACAGGAGTAGTTTTAGGGGCTGCTGGGGGAGAAAACGAGAAAACAAAACAGAAAACAGAGGTGCTACGGGAGTCATTCTAACCAGTCATGTCTATGGGAATAGCTAGAAAAAAGTCACTGTCTTCTTAAAAATATGTTCACATTTTAATTATTCTATTTCAACAAAATTCAGTAACTCAGGAAACAAATATGTACTGTGTTCCTGCTATGGCATACGCACTGGGGTAGAATAATAAACATGTTACTCCCTGCAAGTTCTTAAGGTTCTCACAGCCTCGCAAAGATGAGAGGCGGCATGTGAGGCGGTGAAGGCTGTTTCTGTTTCCCTTCTCTCTGCATTATCACTCACCAGCACCACAGTGCCTTCTGTGGTACCTGCGCAGGGACAATTTGTTTCATGGTGGCCCCAGGCTCTGCTTCTCAGAGGGTGGCTTCTATTGCCCATGTGCTTCCCTGAAACTCAGAAGCAGGTTGAGGACCACTGCTGTCCACTCCTGTGTATCGCTAAGTCCCCTTGCATGCCGCACATGCTACCAAGGCTGTGCAGGGCACCCTGGCACACATCTTTCCCCCAGGGCTGCTTCCAGGGTGTCAGCCCAGCACTGTCTTAGTGGATAGGACCCCCTTCCTTCCACAGAAGGCCTCACTTCTCATCAGGAGACTTCCTAGCCCTTTCCTGGGTTTGAGACATAATAAAGGAACTTGCTGTAGTAGAAAACACTAAGACTGGTGCTTCTCCAAGGCCAAAGGCAGTGTTTAAAAGAAGTTCAAATCTCCCACATCCTCCCAGTCAGACACGCCAGAGAACACACAAGACTCCCATCTCCATTGCAGAAACGCAGGCCTTCCAAGCAGGGCTGAGGGCTGTGGATTACTCACTACTTTGAATGCTGATCTCCTGAGTTCTCCATGCCAGTGTGAAGTGAAAATATGCTCTTTATTTCACTGGAGCTTCTGAAGGAAATCATTGGTTCAAACACATGTACACACCTATTCACACACATGCACACACATCTGCACACACTGTAGTTGGGTCACCAACATCCCGAGCCTCACTAGCCTTAATTCTTACTAAGCAAGAGAGAGCTTTCTTTGTATCTGCTCAACCCCCCCTCCATATGCAGTAGGCACTGCGTTATTACTCAGAGTGGTTTCAGATTTTATTTCTTATCTTGCTTGGGAGCTATCCCTTGAGCCTATTGGTGCAGAGAAATAACTACCACACGGTCTTCACCTAGGATTTTCTTTACTGTTAGACACATCAAAATTTTACCACGTGCATCCTCAATGCTTGCCATCTAGAACAAACTGCCAGGGACTGGAGGAAGGAGAAAAGTGAAGGGGGTGTTTAAACATTTGAAATAAAGCAGGAATATGTAATCATAACCACATGACTCTGGTCTTTTGGGAAGGCAACTGAATTAAACTGTCTGTTTCCAAAGTAAATTATTTGAATTACGTAGTGTTGAGATTTTTTTCCAGCGTGGTTTATAAATATAATACTAGGAACATTATAATTTTACTCCACAATTCCAGTATCCACAGATTATGTAAAAATTGATCCAGAAATTTGAGGAATACAGGTTTGAAATAATGAAGGTTATTTTCACTGAGTTTGGGATAATAAATAAAATGTATAAGGAAGAACTATTCTAGAATGTTGGAATGATTGAACTTGGCAAGAAATAGTGAATTTTTAGCTCAGTATGTGTATGAGTGCTTTGATCAACAGTTACTTTTATAAAATCACAACTGAGATCAATAATTTTCCCACAGACAAATTTCTGTGCATAGACACAACTGCACGTACCTGAATATGCCTGTATCATCCAATACAGGGCAAAGACCCAACCCTGTGAGTGAGAGATGTGATAGGTCTCCCCTGAGCCACCATGTTCATTTAGTTGCTATTCAGCTTTAATTTTCCACTAGTCCTCTCTCTGTCTGTTTCTCTGTCTCTCTGTCTGCCTGTCTGTCTGTCTGTCTCTCTCTGTCTCCTTCTCCCTCTCTGATTCAAGTTTTTCAACTCTGTGCGTTTAACAGATTGAAGAAAGGTCGGAATGACCAGTTTGTTAGCATAAGCCTCTCCTAAGCAGGGGGAAACTTCCTTACTTTCCCTTTATTTTTCCTTTCTCTCTGTAAAAAATTGTATCCAAATATGTCCTCTTGTTCTTGACCTTCTGTGACAAATCCATTGATTGTGATTTTTAGTTTTAATACAATAAAGAGGATTACCTCTGTAAATTCTTGGCTCAAAAATAAAGGAAAGAAAATAAAAAATGAAAACAACATTAGATGAAAGATGGAAGTGTAGGTATGGTTCCAAGCTCTTAACCTCTAAGCAATTTTAGATCAATGGGAGCTTTGTAAAGTGACCTGCAAGGAGACGTTTTTAGCAGTTAAAAGTATTTTTAGGTGATTTAAAAATAGAGCCAAAGAATAAATCTTATAGAAACAAGAAAAGGAGAACTCTGATTCTGGAATGCCCTGTGGTTCTTGAAATGTGAATAAAATTACTTCCTGAAAAAGCTCAAAAAAGTTGTTAATCATTCCCTTTCAGTCACAATGTCTAGCAGGGTCCCCAGTGCCTGTCTAACAAATAGTACCACTGGCTTGAGTGATCTAAACTAGGCATAAGTCCTTACACACTTCCTACATGTCAATGGGCCCTAAGATTTAAACATACACTCCTTGCTTGACAACTTTGTTGCAATTAAACCATAGGACCGCACATGTGTGGACCTGCCCGCACTACTTCTGTTCCTTTGCTGGTCCCTTTTCCTTTGCACTGTCTTTTTAATTGGCTGTTTTATAGGACATGTGCAAATTCACATCACTGCTATTCCTGGTAGTCAAATATTACTGTGACCAGGATCTTGTGACTCATTGAAAAACAGATTAATTGGGAGTCAAAGAATAGATTGAATCTCAGAGAAGCTTTATCTCTTTAGTTGTTCTTTTTTCCCTTGAGAGAAGAAAAGGAATATTGTGAATGAAAAATACACTAGCCAATTTGTTATAATGTGACAGGCCAAACATCAATTTTAGACACATTTAAAGGCGTTAGTGAATATATTCATGCATTGGTTCCCACATTTAATTCTTATATTCTCTTATACCATGCACCTACTATGTGTTTTTGTATTACATTGCATGACAAATATAAGCTTATATTTACTGCCAGCATATGCCTTTTAGTATTTTAAATCTAGTAGTGGTAATAAATCATGTATGCAAATAATTTATTACAAAGTGAAAAACAATTTCTTATAAAGATATGTATATTCTTAGAAGAAAATGCTTGTACCTAACTAGAAGAATGTGGAAAGTCTTCATTTAGGGATAAAATTTCAAATGAATGATTTCTGATGAACCCCTAGGGGTTCAAACACAGAAATTCTGTAAGGAGTCATCTCATAGCTATGAGAATTGTGTTTTATAAGCTAAAGAGGTGGTGAGATCCAGGTATATTTGGAAAATATTCACATAACATCTTATGTATACATCTTATGTATTCAATAATTTTGAAGGAAATTTGAATCTTGTCCCGGTGGGACTTCCAGTATGATATAGCACATGAGTAGTGAAAAACAATGCTTAACACAATGTGAGAAACACCACAATAAAGACACAAAGAATAGAGAGGTTATTGAAAGTGGAAAATGCTAGTCTATACAGGTATATGCAGTATTCACAGACCAGGAGGATAATCCCTAGGCAGAAGCAATAGCTATACAAAGAAACAAGAATGCAAAGTGTATGTTCTCGTAAAGAGATTGTGGGTTTAGTGAACAGAGCATGGGGACAGATAGAGCTAATAGGGCCATGGAAAAGGAGGAAAGTTGGATAATTAGGCAAGGATAAGACTAGGGAGGACCATCAGTACCAAAGAAAAACTTTGGGTTGATGTATTAGGCAACGAAGCTTCTGGGAAAAGTGAAATAATTAAGTCAGATAAATGGTTTCTCTTAAATGACAAACCCAAATTAAAGAACAAAATAAAAGATAGATAATAGGAAGTATGGAGAGAGATCTTTCTCAAATGGGAAAGTAATCAAGAGATGGAGGGAGAGGAGAAAGGGAAGGATGAAAGGATGAAAAGGAATTAAGATGTGTTGTGTATATGTACCAACTCCCCATGGGACTGCAAAAATTATATACTACTAATATGTGCCAGTAAAATATTGTGGAAGTTTATATAAGCAAATTCCTGTATGAAAAGCCTGAGTAAGATAGTAAATGTGCTTTGATGGAGCCTGTGTGGTATCAATGAATAGGGCTATGCAAATGTCTAATTTACAAGATACGGGTTATAAGACTTTATCATAATCACATACAAGGGTAGCACTGAGCTACTAAGATTGTAAGATCTTCAAGAGAAGCACAGATGTCTGTGTTTGTTCATTGCTGAACCCTCAGTATTTAATATTTGTTGAAAAAGTGAAGGACATATCTGATAAATGAAAGAAAGTGAACATGATCCCAGAGTGATTCCAGTATTCACAAATGGGCTAGGGGTAGTGGTGCATGCCTAAAATCTCAGCACTCTGGAGGCTGAGGAAGAGGATCGCTACAAGTTCAAGGCCAATCTAGGTTGCCAAGTGAGTTCAAGGCCAGCCTGACCTGCATAGTAAAACCCTGTCTCACAAAACAAACAAACATTGACTTTCTGTGGGAAGACAAGGCTTTTCTAGTTTGGAAAAGACAGTCTCTGAAAAGAAAAGAAAGCAAGACAAGTTTCCTGTGTGAGGGTGGGGGACTTTATCTTGTACGGGACTTTTACCTGTGACTTCAATAATCATTTGATAATAAAGAAAATATATAATAAAAAGCATAGGTACTGTTCATAGCAAGGTCATTTTTACAGCTTCATTTCTTATCAATGTTCAACAAATCTGACTCAACAAATAGATAAGAATGAAGAGATAATGGTATGTTCTAAATAACTGGAACAATTATGAGCACTAAACATATTCATTGTGGTTACATGATGAAAATGATGATAGGAGGGATTTAAAGCAACACTCCACAACAGAATAAATACCGAGTAGCTTTTTAATAGGTTCAACGGAAGTGATATGTAAATACATAGAACTATTAAGACAGACAATGCAGTTTGCTCACAAATATCTTTTTGAAGCTAGAAACCACACATGTGTAGTCCTTGACTCCCAGCGTATACCATCTTAGTACTCAGCTGACATGTAGAAATGAAAGGGAATTTTCTCTGAAGTGTCTTCAGTTCAGCGCCTACACCTACCCCTTCCTCCGGGGGAAAGGGACCGGCTGGCTTGCCTTGCTGCCCAATTCTTAAAGTGGCCTTTTCCTGGAAGCCCATCTGTTGATTCAGGGTTATATCTGAATTCTGGAGACTTTTTGTTTCTTGTTTTATTATAATTTTGTTGACTGTTTGTGGCTTTCCAGGATTCTCAGGGAGGAAGAGATTGATAACTCTGCGGAATCATGAAGAACAGTATCACATATCACACAGAGGTCCCCAATTGCTCTGCAGGTCTCTACTAGAGTATTGTTTGTTCTACACCTGCATGCTTCCTGTTGCTCCAGGATCCCTCCTTTCCAGATCCCAGCCCCTGCCTGGGCCAGTGTGCCGAGCACCACCTTTGGTGAGGGCAGGCTTCCGCCCCTCCACAGTGCCGGGGACCAGGCTGCAGGAGGCTGCCCAGTGATTTCTCCGGGATCCGGGTCTATCACGTGAAGAAGTGGGGAGGCTGAAAACCACAGCAGCTTACAGGAGAACAAATGGCAATACCAGCACATGGTCCTCTTTACTATGGGCAGTGGAAGTAGGGTCTCTAATCACCGTCCTTCTGCTCTTCCCTGGCTCGGTTCTCACTTGCCTTGGCGGCAGAAGCCATCATGCGTCCCAGCTGCCCGAATGTCCTTTAAACCCGAGCTCTCCTCCTAGGTTTCCTGTGGAATCTGTTCTTGGGTAATCATTTTCCAGCAGAGGCCAGGGAGGAGCTGACGCAGTCTCACCTGCTGTTAGATCAAGCATGGTGGAAAGAGACCATTTTTCTTTGTGTTTGAAACCAACAGGAGGACGAAAAGGGCTCATAAATACACCCAATCAGGAGTATTTTATATCTATTGCTGCAACGAGAGAGCCCACCTGTAAGGAAACAGAAGAGGGATGCAAGGAAGTAAGAAAAAAATAAAAAGAATTAAAAGAAAAAAGATTTAGGGAAAAGAAGATCGGGGTTAATCCTTCATGTTGAAAACTCCCGTGCTTTATAGCAAACTAGTGCTTTGGACTGTCAGGACTATCAGTCAAGGGTTAAATGTCACTCACGTCACACCCCTTGTGAACCGCAGCACAGTGGGGGAGGGGGCAGAGATGCTACATTTTTATGCATTTCAAATTGAGCCAGGCTGGCCTGAAGTTGACCTGAGACAGGATTTTTAAATTATGTCTGTGCGCGGTCTGCTTGTTTTGGAAATGCTCTAAATAAAAATAATGGACTGTCTTTTAATAAGTCTCATTGTGAGGATTCCACATATCAAACGGTGCGGTGCAGCTCGGAGGCAAACGACTGGCGTGTGTGATCTCTCTGGAAGAGAGACAAATGACGATGCGGGGAGCTCCATCCAGGGACGGCTGACAGGAAATGGCATTCGCAAGCTGACACATCTGTCAGGGTGCAGAATATTGGCACCTGTCATGCAATTTCAGTCATGACTTTTAATAAAGCTGCTTTCCCTTAGGTAAAATTGGAACTCAACTGTAATATTAGCTGCGAGCACGTCCTGTGTTCCCCTTCAGAGCGCTTTTGTACGTGAGGTGCTTCCGATGAATCCAAATGCTGCAGGAAGGATGTTTACCGCTGCCGCCTGCCCAGGACTCTGGCTTTGAAAGAGATGTTGCACTGAGTTTCTTTTGTGCCTCCCTCCCTCCCTTCCTCAGCCTCTTCCTTTAGTTCCCTCTTTCCTCTTTTCTTTCTTTTCTTCCTTCTTCCCTCCATTACTTCCTCTCTCAGTCTCTGTCTTACAAAAGGTTTCCTTTTGCCAGCTCCTCTGTTTTGTATTGTTTGCCCTTCTCCTCCCTTCCTTTCTTTCCCTTCCCTCCTCTTTTTGACTTAGTTGTTGGTTGAGTGACTTTAGCCAGGAGAAGTATGTATATCATAAAAACCAGGTTGGGATTTGTTGGCTATCAGTCAATAAATCAGTCAGAGTTTAATTACCAGGCATGTGAGCGAGGGGGTGACGGGCACCAGCTCAGATGGAGATTGTTTCCGTGGGGGGGGGGGCGACTGCTAAAAACAGAAAGAACTAAAAATGAGGTTACTCTGGGTATTTGTGACTCTCTGTCTCTCTCTGTCTCTGTCTGTCTGTCTGTCTTTCTGCCTCTCTCTCTCTCTCTCTCTCTCTCTCTCTCTCTCTGTGTGTGTGTGTGTGTTCAAGGCTAAGGGAAAAATACAGAAACAAAAAGTTAAAAGTGTATAAACCAAAAAGAGATGCATGATAACTGCAGAGTGATCAGCCCTAAGCAGTTTCTGTTTTAAGACAATGAACCTTTGAGGAGTCCTGTTAATGCAGTCTTTAGTGGAAACTCTTGTATCACTGGTTGAGTGTAACCTGAGTTCTATTTTAGCACATATTAATCCAAGTCCTTCATCCCATCAGAAACATTTGTTTGTAATCTACTGACGAAATAGCAGAAAATCTCTGCAGGAGAAGCCTCCTGTGTAATAAGACACCAAATAGGAATTATTGTATAGCAAATGACAGATAGTGTTAAATGATGTTTCACAAAGTACCAGAGATAACCAAATTGGTTATTTCCCTATTGAAAATTTCCATTACTTAATATTTCTAACACTAAACAACAATTTCCCCTCGGTCTCACCCTGCCTTACTATCCCCAACCAACATTTAAGGGGAAGATTCTAGCTTGAGTGACCTGAAATACAGATTCAGTGTTGTTGTCTTTTTTTTTTCTTTTCCAAAGTCAACTCACACTCAACATGGATTTTATTTTTGACTAGCTATAAGAAATGTCATCTCATACCTGTCAGGTGTCATGAAGCTGTGTGGAGATACAGCAGGATATTTTGAGTGAAGGGATGTTCTATTTTCTTTTAACTGTTCTCCAGTGGTATGTCTCAGTTTGTTTATTTGAAATTCTTTGACCATTTTAAGGATTTGTGGGAATCTTTCACTCAAAATAATCTATCTTTGATGCAGAAGGCAAATTTCTTGGCTAGTAGTGGAAGAGAAAGTAGAGAAGTCAGAGAACAAATAACCTGCCTTGGAGAGAAAGCCTGGTGTGTGCGATTTCTTCCAAATTTGAAATTTCATAAGATTTTAACAATTTACCTTGATCTTATCCTACTTCCTGGAATTCCTTTAGAATTATTTATCATTAGAAGGATGTGCTCATTCACCAAATACAGAAGCATGAAATTTTCATGAATATAAAGATTTAAGGCAAACAATCAGGCAGGATGTGCTGTGAAGCTACACCAAAAAATTGTAACACAACCAAAGCAAAAGCAGCAGGGTCCTGGTTTTTGCCAATGCTTCTTTGTGAAGAAAACATCTGGCAGTTTGCCTAATATCTTAGCAGTAAACAGCAGCCACTCCAGTTTAACTTGCTATTAAAAAGCAAAACCAAAAAGCAGTGCAAAAGCAAACAAAAAGCTATCCTGCATGGCCAGAAAACTGCCAGTGGCTAGAGCCCTGCAAGCGTAACACTGGAGCCAACAACCTCTGATCACTCCTGTTTGAATCCTCTTGAGGCCTCCATCCACACAGCTGTTAGCTCAAGTGTCAACCATTTTGGGCCCGTTAAACTTTTCTGTGATTTCTGTACAGGCAGTAAGTGATTACTTTCAAAATCTTGAAAGTAATCAAGCTTTCTTAGATATTGTATTTAACAACTGCATCAGTTCTGTGTCTCACAGTATAGCACCTCAATTTAGCCCATAAAATGCATCACCAAGTCACAGAGAATGGAAGGGTCAGAGATCAAGGATCTTTCCTGAGACATTCCTCTTTGAACACCTTACCCTCTTTAATGCACCTGAAGTCCAAACTTCACGGAAAAATTTGATTCATGTAAAATTAGAGGACAGTATTGTCCTAAATTAGAAAACATATTTTTGTTCTAAAAAAGAAAGGAAGTTATACTATTTAAAGTGGATTTAAGGTGGAAAAATAAATTAAATTGCATTTTAGATTAGCCAAAAGGAACTTCAATCTATATTGCTTGACATTTCACAGTTTTTAGTAATTGCCTGTGTTTTTCCTCATGCAGGACTTTTACTTGCTACAAAATTACGTATAAAGAAAAGATACAGAACATCATCCATCCTCTGGTCAGACAAACCTGGGTCTTTAAATGAGTTATTCATTTAATCCTATCGTTTTTGTTGTGTATTACTTACTCGTTTCATCAAATAGAGGAGAAAACCACCGCTGCAGTAGTTATTAACTGTGTAGCTTTCGTCACCTCCCAGCAATCAGTGCAACAGGAAGGGCTGAGGCAGATATTTTGTGGAGCATCCTCCATTGCTTCAGCTGTTTATATAAACATTCAGCTTCAGAACGGAGTAAAAGTTAAGCTACACTGCTATGTTAGGCTACCTCAAATGAGCTCCAGGGCGATTCCTACAAGTGTGAGAATTCTGGTAGTTCCCCAAATGCTTTCTCCACTCTGCATCATGAGGAACTGAGGCAGACACACATTCCTGTATTCTCTTACGGCAAAGAGGACTTTGCCTACCTCCTTATGGTGCTTAGGGTGCAGTGCCAAGTTGATTGGCTTTGGGAATTGCCCTCGGGATTGGTAAACCACAGGTGTATCTTGTTGGGTTATAAAGGTGCTGCCTTAGGGCCTGTATCTGATTTCTCACCATTTTTTCTCTGGCACTATTCTTCTGTTCTGCTTCCAGGCTGCCATGAACTAAGTGTCTTTGATCTGCCAAACCCTTCCACCTTATTGTTTCTGCCTTCCAGACAATCAACAGTGGACTAAATTCCCCCAAACCATGAACCATATGAAATCTGTCCTTCTTTAAGTTATGTGTGTGGGATGAGTGATGACAATGCTAACTAACAGAAGTTAGTATCAGAGAAATGGTGTGGTTGCTGTGACCATACCTGATCATGTGGTTTAGAAGCCTTTCAAGTGGATTTGTGAAAGGAATCTGAAACGCTTGGGAGATGTAACCTGAAGAAGGCCTACAATGTTATGAACAGCCTGGTGGGTAAACCTGGCCAGAGCTGAGAAGCCTGAGATGCTGAGAAGAATGTGGATGGCAAAGCCAGCCTCACAAGGCTCCAGCAGGAAGCAAGGGCTAGAGGCACTTGTGTTGGTCCTGGCAAAGAACTTGTGTAGATTTGCCTATGTCATGTGACTTTGCAGAAGACTGAGATTAAGGGCTGTGAACTAATTAGTGTGATGGAGGAGATTTTTAGACAACTCAGCATTTAGGCTATAGCATGGGTACTGCAGGCTGCTTTTAGCCAGATTTATAGTGAGAATTAGGGAAAAAGACAATGAAGAAAATCTGCAAAATTTAAATTTTGGCCCAGAAAGACATATGCATAAAGTTGAGGTCAAAAAAAGAGTGGTTGCTGAAGAGACTGAAGCCATTAAGAAAACTAAGTAGTTTTTGTCTTTCCACATGCCGAAGACTAAAACTAGATCCATGCCTATCACCATATGCTAAACTAAAGTCAAAATGAATCAAAGATGTAAATATTAAAGTAGAAACACTAAGTCTACTGGAAGACAAAGTAGGTACAAACATGGAAAACACATGGGTAGGCGGAAAATTCATGAACAAAAATCAAACTGCACAGAAAATACTTCCCAGAATCAACAACTAGGATCTCATCTTATTAAAAAGTTTTCATATGTCAAAAGATATCTCCAACAGCGTAAAAAGAAACCCCACAGAATGGGAAAAAATTTTAGTCAACTGTCCCTCAGGCAAGGACTTCTATCTAGAACATATAAAGAATTAAAAAATCAGGCCCCTAAAATTCAAAGACCCAATCCAAAAATGGGCATCTGAGATGAATACACACTTTTCAGCTGAAGAAACATAAATGGCAAATAAAATGAAAAAGTGCTGAGCATCATTTAAGAAACAAAAATTAAAACAACACTGAGATTTCACCTCACTCCAGAAAAAATGGCCAGGATCAAGAAAACAACCAATAACAAATGCTGCAGGGGCTGTGGGGGAAAGGAATTTTTCTGCACTGTTTGTAGGAATGTAAACTGATGCAACCATTGTGGAAATCAGTATGGAGGTTCCTCAAAAATTTGGGATTGGAGATGCCATTTGACTCAAATATCCTGCTTCAGGGCATATTTCCAGAAGAATTGGAAACATTATATCACAGAGATATATGTGCAGCAATGTTTATAGCTACAAAATTTGTAATAGCTAAATCTTGGAGACAACCCAAATTCCCGTCAACTGAGGAATGGATAAAAAGATGTGGTATTTTTATGCAAGGGAGTATTACTCAACTATAAAGAAGGATTGCATTGAGATATTTATAAATAAATGGATGCAACTTGAGACCATACTCATAAGTGAAATAAACCAAACTCACATGTATAAATACTGCATTGTCTCCTTAGTACAGGAAGCTGAAAGAGTAAATAAGATCCAAAATTTTCAATAAACATTGTGAAAGGACAAGAAGCTACTCAAAGGGAAAAAATAACTCGATAGGGAAAAGGAGAAAAGAAGGAAGGGAAAAGAAAAAACATATAAATTTGTATATATACACTCAAGATCACTAAGATGATTATACTAATTCTATTAGTTCTTGGAACAAAATAGTTAACACTCATAGGATTAGACCAGTTTTACATGTCTATACCTGGTAATCTGAGTAAACTTTTGAAGATAACTATACAAAATAACAACTTTGGTTAAATTCCTAACACCTTGTTTTGAAAGCCTACATTTTCATTGTTTTGGGGGTTTGTTATTGTTTATTTGTCTCTTTTTTCTCTTGTATTTTTGTTTTGTTTTATCTTTTTTTCTGTTTTTATAATAAAAATAAACAAACTAAGTAGTTTTTAGAGGGATAAGATGAAAGATTTCTTGAGGGCATCTCAGGAATCAGTAAGATCATACCCATTGTTGGCTCACTGTTACAAAAGTGTAAACCTCACATTTAAATAGAGTTTGGGGGTCCCTGTATAAAAGGTCCTACTGGGAAATTCATCCCCGGGATTTGTGCTGTCTAGGCACTCAGAAAGCACTGCAGCCATGGCCCAGCGTGGCCTGCCTTCTGCGGCTGTGGTGCCATGCATGGAATTCATACTCTACTGGTACGTAGAATAAAAGAGTTACAGGTTCAGGGAAGCCGCTACTGAGAATTCAAATGAAGGCCCTGGAAGCCAGGAAATATGACCCCCGAGATGGCAGTACATGAAACTGTGGGCATACAGTCAACAGTGCAGTGGAGATACCAGGAACCTGGAATATCTGCCAGAGTTGTGTGTGGAACCAGCCTAAGAGAGAGGCCATGTAGCCCATAACTGTCAAGACCATAGAGGTAGAGCTGCCCAAGCCCTTTGGAACTCATATTTACGGTGTCATATATGGAGCTACAAGACTTAATGTTTATCCTGCTGGGTGCTGGTTTTGCTTTGGTCAAATTCTTTTCTATTCTATCTCATATTCCTTTTACATTTTAGAACGGAAATGTTTACCTTGCATCATTAGGATTACATAATCATACATATATATATTATGTAATATATATATAATATTACATTATATATATATATATATATATATATATATATATATATTTCCGAGAATGGAACTCAGTATCTTATGCTTGCCAAGCATGCACTGTAAAACTGAATTACATCCCTGACCCAACATCATTTTTTAAATGTAATATATTGTTAAAATGTCTGGAAATTCTTTTTTTCTTCTTCTTTTTGTGAGACAGGGTCTTGCTATATGGCTGGGGCTGGTCTTGAGCTCACCTTGTAGCCCAGGATAGCCTCTAACTCACAGCAATTCTTTTGCCTCAGTTTCCCAAGCAATGGAATTACATGCATATGCCACCACCCCTGGTTTTGAAAAAAATACCTTTACAGAGGTTCACAGATACAAGTTTGCCTTAAATCTCAGAAGTAACTTGGGCTTAGATTTTTGAAAACTTCTAGACCTGTTGAGACTTTGGGGAACTTGCATTTCTAATTGTATGATAGATAGTTATATTATGTTATATAGAATTATGAATTTGCTGCTATATTTATTTGGAGATTGAGTATGGTTGGCAGATATGTGTTTTGGCATGAAGTTGACAAGGGGTCAACTAGCTATGTGATAGTAAGGGTGGAGTGGCAGCTAGTTGGTCTTGCCAGCCACCCCTGGGATTGGCAGAGCACTCTTCTAAGTGTGACTGGGTGGCTCATGGGGGTGTGACCTTCAGGTCTTGTCTTCCCTGAGACCCCCACACTGTTGCTCTGCTTTGTTTCCAAGATACCATGAACTAAGCATCTTTGTTCTGCCAGGATCCTTCTGACATTTTGTTTTTGCATTGGAGCCAGCACAACGTAAACTGAATTCTCCAAAACCGTGAGCCAAAATAAACATCTGCTTCTTGAAATTGTGTCAAGTATTGTGTCTCAGTGATGAAAAACCTGATACATTGCTTCATTTTTTATTTTAATAGATTGGTTCACCAGAACACGATGGAAAACCTCCACAAATGTCATTGTGGATATCAATATCCTCTATGAGTTCTGAGGTTCCTGGTATTCAGTGAGTCCTTTCTCTGGAATCTTTCTTTTCATCCAGCCATTTCCTATCATCCTGGTTAGATACGTCCACTCATTCACTCATATACTCACTGCTCCAATGAAGTAGTCCACAGATTTTGACTACAAATTTCTTTATATTCTAAAGAAATACAATAATAGACAAGAGAGCCAAAGTCTCTGTTTTGAAAAAGCTGATAGCTTAATGGGGATAGATGGAAAACATAAGCAAGGAAAAAGTCAGCTGGTGGTGAATCTACGCAGAAAGTTATAATGTGATGACGATACTGAGTGAAGGTGGTGACCTTCACAGGACAAGTGAAGGGCAAGGACAGAGCATTCCTGGCTGAAAGGATAGCTTAAAATTTTGGAAAATGGTGTGAACATTGGTGTTTCTGAAATGCCGCAAGTACAAGCAAAGTGAGGAGAGGGATTAGGATGGTGGATAGGAGTAGGATCAAGTGGGATCCTAGACACTGGAATGGTAGCTTCAATTTTTTCTAGATTTAATATGAAGCCATAGAAGGAGTTTAGAATGGAGAATTAGCATGACTAGATTTGAGCTGAGTTTTAAAATGAGCACTCTACCTTCTATGTCCATAAAATAATTTAAGTGACCAAAGAAGACCAATGAGGAGGCATTACAATAGTTCAGACAAAGGAGGGCTTATGACCTACGATACTAATGAAGATGGTAAGAAGGAGTCACAACCAGGACATGTCTTGAAGTGGAATCCACAGGAACCACTACAGGAGTAGATGCTGAGGGAGAGATGTGGTATATTGTTTGTATTGAACTGTAAGGTATGAACCACTGAGCAAGTGAATGGATGCATGGATAACTGAATGAGGTTTAAAAAGATTATAGTTTGTCAGGAGCAGGTCTTAATTGCTTAAACTAACTTAGGTTACTTCCTCTTCTTGCTCCATGTTCACGGAACTGTTGGAGACACCACTATTTGAACATGATTGATACGAAATAAAAGTTAAGATAACATAAATAATTGTCTACTTCCACATGCTACTGGTGTCTATCACCTCTGCTCAGAGCTCATTGGCAAGAGCAAGTCTCTTGGTTATAAAATACTTAACATGGAGGGCATTGACAAGTATCATTGTTCTCCATTAAAACTAAGAAAAAGAAGCTGGGTATTAGTGAACATAGTCAACTACTGCATGAAGTGTCAAGGAAAATCCTTAGATTTATGGTAGTAGTTACAGCATATCTGGCACTACTATTATGGGCAATGGAATAAAGGGAATAAACTCCGAGAACCCTTCATCGTGACAGTGGTTGCCGGACAAGTATCTGCCTCCCTGGAAAGAGCACCAGCCACCTGTTGTCTGAGGCCATGGCTGTCCTACATCCTCAGCACCATGACTAGCATAGAACTGAGGTGGGACAACTTTATGAATGAGCAACACACCACACAATAAGAATAAATCATTTGGTCATTTTATTGACTTTCCCAAGTTGTTAAGGAATCACACGCTCATTTTTCGCTTCTGTAGCACATCAAGAACTTTACCTTTAATCATGCATTATAAGAATAGTTCTAGTTTCATAGCTGACTCAACTCATGAGCTACCAGTAACTGCATAGTTTTGCAACTCATTATGGCTCTCCTGAGGTTTTGGCATTCTAACCCCAATATCTGCTAAGATTTTGGAAATTTATTTGAGTATATCAGATTACTTCCCTTGATGCTGGCTTAGTTCTCAACTTTTGAGTGAGTTATAGTACCAGCTTCAGCAGAGGGGTACTCTGATGATGCTGGATTCCCAGGAATCACCATAGGCCAGGCTAGGTCAGAGGATAGTGGATGAGATGAAAGATCAAAGCAGGTAACCAAAGTTTGTGTGTTTTGCTCAAAAAGTCAAACTATATGCTCATACAAAGTCTTTACAAACATAGAAGGATCAGTAAATGATCTATCATTACTGACTGATTTATCAAAAAATAGTTACTACCCTATGATGACATATACTCTGCGGTACAAAACAGAAAAATTTCATGCTCTACCTTGAAAGATATGATATTATATGAGTATCTAGCAATGCGGATGAAACAGGAAAAATTTTTGACAAAGATGATCAGGTCTGCTTAGAGTGAGATTTGAAAAGATGAACATTATTGAAAGAGGTATTGCAGACAGGAAAATCTAGGTAGAAATCTCAGGACTAGGGAAATAATGGAAAGTTCTGGTTGTAGCAGCACCATGTCTGTGTTTCTCTGAAGAAGAGATAAAGCAGTTGAGCCACTGTAATAAGTTCTAGCAAGACCATGGAGCACCGTGAATGCCAACCTGAAGAACTTGGGTCCGATCTGCCATGTGGAACATGGACTGTTTGTGAGTGAAGGATTGGTGTGATCCAGGTCTGTACTGGGACCTCTGACCAGTAGGAGCCGTATTCCCTAAACCATAGCACATGCACCAGCACTCTGGGCACTGGACACAACAGAGCTGTAAGCAGTGAGCCACTGCACATAGGAACTGGTGTGTGGCTGATGGGATGGGGTTTTAAGAGATTAATGATGCAGCAGGAGCAGGTATAATTGGAGGAGGTACAAGCTTGTGACTGGGAAAATGAGAGTGTTGAAAGAGTGCAGAGATGAATTTTTAAGTCCCCCACAGAAAGTGACAAATGTCCAGATACTGTCTGTCTCAGCTCAATGAGTTCCTAGCTAAAGATGAGTGATACGTAAATTTGTAACTCAATATCCCTTCTAGCTCAGTGTCAGGACGAGCTGTTATAGAGACACAGGACAATATAGTAATAACTTGCAAAAATAAAATTTTAATTTCTGAATTACTAATATTTTAAACACCTCTACAATGATATCTTATGTAGTTTGAGCTAATGAAAACATTCAGTGACTATAAGGTTAAATTCATGAAGCATGTCATTGTCAAACCCCCCTTAAATCTGTGATTTCAGTTTAAGTACCTGTTCAATAAGCCCACAATATCTTCTGGTATATAAGAATTCTAGTATCAGGTTACTATTCCAATAGTATGATAATGTGGAGTGTTTACATGCAAGAGTACAGAAACTATTCAACAAACTGCGGGTGGGGCAAGGCTACAGCTGGACAGAGCTGTGTTTCAGAGCCTTGAGACTCTGAGAACAAGAATTTTCAGCATGGCCAGGTTCTCTGTTAACCTCTCACGAAGCCTGCTTCTGTGTATCACACCCGTCCTCTCCACCACGCACCAGCTTTAGTCACGAGGAGGAGGAGAGCGCAGCCAGCAGCCCTTTCCTCCAGGCATAGGAGGAACTCCCGCCCTTCTCCACGGTCTAGTTGGCTCACAACCAACATACCAATTTCCTGTCAGTTGGAGATATAAGAGAGCATATTTGACAGTGTTCATTCAAGCCACAAGCCTAGGGCTCTTGGAGATAGGAAGGAACTGTTCTGCAAACAAGAACTCTGCTGTTTCTTGAGAAAAGAGTCATAACCTCAGTTCTCTTGCCCTCTCCACACACTGTCACAAGACCATGCTGTCCCATTTCACTCTGCCTAGATGAATCAACTTCATGAGTGTGAGAATGGGGATGTGCTCCTTTGCTGGGGTTGCTGGGAAGTGCCCCAACCCGACGGCTTACACAGCAGGAATGTATGGCTCCACAGATCTGGAGTTCACAGGTTTGGTTTCTCCAGTTTGTGTAGAATAATCCGTTGCAGGTCCTCCTCCCAGTGACTGGTGGTTGCTGGCAATCTGTCATTCTTAGGTATCGATGCATCATTTCAGTGCCAAATCTCAGTTCACACGGGGTCCTCCATGTAAGCATGTTTGCCTTGTGTAAGGACATCAGTCATCCTTGAGTAGATCCACCCTAATGACTTTCAACTGGATGGCCTCTGTAGGGACATTATCTCCAAAGAAGGTCACATTCTAAGGTAAGAGGTGTTAAAACTGCTTGCCTTTTTGGAATTCAGCCCATGGAAGAAGGGAATAGGTACCTCAACTAGTTAAAATGAACTAATCTGTTGAGAACTAATTCTATTCATGCCATTCCACCTTTAATCAGTTCTTCTTTAGCAACTTTTCATATGTTTTCTATGTTCTTTAGCCTTGTGGCCCATGTTTCAGTATTTTTAACCCAAGTTAAAAGTGTCAATTTGCATTTCATCCTGGAAATCCACATGTAAACAACTTTACTTTTATTTTTCTTCTCTTATTCTCTTAACAAATAAAATGTGAATACCCATTTTCATGAAAACCCCATGAATACTCAACATATACATGTTATTTATAATGTAGTTTTTCTTGAGACTATTTTTCAAGTTGAATATTATTTACCCATCTACTCATCAAAACAATTCTCAGTAAATATAATCACTATCATATATAAGGTTAAAACTGAATTATAAATTGTTGCAATCCAATATTGAAACTACTTGTGAACATTATGTCTTCCATATTATAATGCAATAGGTGTTTTTAAAAGTTATCAACAGATAAAATAAATTACTAATTAATGGTGTTATGCATTGTTCTAATGTGTGAAGATTAGAAAATTTAGTTTTCCTTTGAAAATATATCTTGATTGAGATTGACCCAAAACTTTGCTTTTAATGTTTTGGTTTGCTGTGGTCTATGAAGCCACTGATGCACCTACAAAAAGCCACTGGGAAGATACTGACACCACATAAGGACTTCCTGGAAACCTGGCTCACCTTTTTGGTACTCTCAGAAAATTTTGATATTAATTGGCATTGATTTGGGGAATGCTGCCATGGCCTCCAGTGGTGTTTGCCGGATGTGTACATGTAAACATCCGTCTGTCTCCTTTATTCTGTCAGTGACAGTGCAGGAACATGTGTCTGGGATGTACTGACAACAATATATTGTTACAACATGAGTAACAAGACAGCCTACTGACAGATGGGACTGTTCCATTTGCAAGACGAGAGTTCCCTTTCCTCCGCCTGCTAGGATGAGGGTGTGCACAGTGTGCCGAGCAGACACAGAGGCTGATGTGCTGCAGTGACACATTGTGTACTACAGATTCCCCACAAGTGTGCCCTCATGTCCCAGCCTGACTCAGGGACTGACAGCACGGGCCTGCCAGACTTCATTCTCACTGGAGTGCAGAGGTGCGAACCTGGTCTGTGTGTGACACACACACACCCTAGTGAGGAAACCAAGTCAACCCAGAGGCTGCCATTGGGGTATAGAGAATCCAAGCCATGTGCACCCTGGAGCTCTTAATAGTTTATTGTCTTTTCCAGCTTTGACTGTGTTTTCCTTCCATGACATTTCAGTGTCAAGCTAAAAGCACCCCTTGTTTCAGATCACCTCTGCTGGTACCTCATTAGTATCAGAGCCAGATAGCAGTGCTCCCTGGACCTCCCTTTTTCCTACTGGAGGGGCCACACTGAAGGGCAAAGAAAAACACCAGAGTCCCACATCACACAGCACATCCCCAAAGACCAAGAGGGTACAGAGCAAGACACCCCCAACCCCACTGCCACCAGCTTTCCAAGTAATGATACACAGATAAAAGGTCAGAGTCTGGCAGCCCCTCCTCTAGCATATGTATGTCTATTTATGAAGACACTTATTGCGGGTTTAGTAAGTTCACCGCGAAGCTCCAGAGGCTCCTGTCTCTTTAAATCCATCTCCTCCCCAGTGAAATTTGTGGGCCTGATGAATGGCAGAGCAGAGTCATCTATAAAAGGGCAGGAGAAAATCACATTCATTTGCATACAGTAATTATTCTGTGAATCAGGCCACCTTTATTGCAGCAGAAAATCTACTGTCAGCATCACTCTATAGATCACATTTGAAAATCCAACGGACGAGGAGAGTGATTGTTTGGAATCCATGTGGCCCAGTGGTCACGTGCCTGTCGGTGACCATGTCTGTGGGTAGATGGCTGAGTGTCCAGGTGCTGGTCAGTTGCCCTGTGTCACTTCCGGCCCCCTCCCTGCAGTGCCATGGCCACCTGTCTCTGAACAGTTCCTTACTGTACAGCGCCATGACTGCATTTGCTAAGAACAAGCATGAGCACTGGAAACTTGGGAGTCATAGGGCTTTGGAACAACCACAACCTGTGGGGGATCGCACCCCTTCTTTAGATCCCTCAATGCCTTGATCATGTTCCCTCTGTCCCCCCTCCCATGCACGCATGCACATACCCCAGCACACCCAAGAGCTCCAGCAGAGCCGCCCTGCCCCAGATCCAGGGAGGAAGCACTCCTCACACATGGGGGCACTGCATTCTGCCTGGTGTGATGAAGAGGAAGACTGAATCCTTTAGCCTCTGGGGCCTCTCTAGTTCTTAGAAAGTAGGGAAAGTTGGGGGCTTTGAAGAGAAGTTGAAGGAGCAGCCCTGAAGCAGGCTGAAAATAATTTCTTAGAGGACAGTGAACACATAGCACTTCCACATCCACTTGCAGGGAGCCAGGTGAAGGAGCATGTCTGCAGGGCAGGATTCCCTCCCTGCACAGATGGAAGGTGGGGCAGGAAGGCAAGGGCAGGAGGGCTCAGGAGGGTTCTCAGCAGGAGTGAGGCAGGCAGCTCATTTTCATGTCACCTGTGATGTCCATTTTCTCCTGGACACACTAGATTCCAAGATGCACCAATCTGAAGGGAGCAGAGCCCAGCACTGGCCGGAGCAGCAGCTCTGAGAACCAAGGGTCGTCCCCAGCACTTGATTTCACTCACTGACACCAGGTCTGAATGCCTCTGACACCGAGTAAAGATAGATTGTATCAAAACTTCAAGTAAGACAAGAGACGCAAGGAGACACAGAAATACCAAGAGCTGAAGGGCTACACAAAGACAATTTACTGCCAGCAGGAACTTTCTTGGAAAACTAAAAGGAACAAAAAAGTCAGTGAGCATAGACTGGGATGCTTGTCTCATCAGAAGAAGGGCTGTGACCAGAATTCTCAAATAGATGGCCTTCCAGTCTCACAGTTCTCCCAAACTGAGGTTTGGTTCCGGTAAATTACTATCCAATGAATGTTTCTAGATTTAAATTCTCTGGAATTCTTGACTCCCCCCCCCTCTCCTTTTTACTGTTATTTTCCCTACTTATCATAAGGAACAAAAAATACTTTTACCTCAAGAACACTATGAAATAAGCCAGATGTGAAGCACAAATCCCCAGGAGTTCCCACTCTGTGAGGTCCCTAGAGTGATCAGATTCATGGGACAGGTCAGGGGGTGGGTGCCAGGGGCTGAGAGATGCCATTTCATTTTGGGACGATGGCGTGTCATGGAGACAGACGGTTTGTAATGACAGCTCAATGCAGTGTCACGTACCATTTAAAGTGTTTAAAATCATGTATTGTGTTATGTATAATTGACCACAATAAAAAGTGCTTTGCTTTTTGGTCAGTGGAGAAACTCAAGGGACCACAGGTAAACAAATGCCATTTTAGGGAAATGGCAAAATACCAAGGATTTTGTCCAAAGGTAACATTTACAATGAGTTGGTTTCCTCTCCTCCCAGACGTGCTTTGGGAATGTTTCGTCATGTGATCCTCAACACTTACACTTTTCTGCCAGGTGAGATGTTGGAAAGGATGACTTGCTACCAGACCATCACATGTTGGAACCAAACCAAGGAAAGCACTGCTGATCTTCTAATGTATATAAATTTACAACACTCTTATAGAGAATCTCTTATAACCAAGAAACAAGAAGTTACTACTTTTGCAATAATTTGAAATTTTAATAAAAAGTATGTGTTACTTGCAAGGTGCAATGACACACACCTGCAATCCCAGCCCTTGGGAGGCTAAGGCAGGAGGATTGCCATGAGTTTATATATATTACTATTACTGGTTCATGGAATAATTGCAGTGTTCCTTTCTTCAGTATGTTAATACTTATTTTTATGTGCTGTTGCAACTTGTGGGTAGCTCTCCTGACAGAAAAAAAATTTGGTGTTTACCAAGTATCACAAAATTAGTTGATATTGAAGAAGATACTGCACCACAAAATGCTACTCCTCTGTACCATATTGCATTGTATTTCATTGCTCTGCACTGTGTTGTATTTTCAGTGCTGAAAGTCAAGCTCAGGCCTTTGGGTGCTAGGTAGTCACTCTACGACTGTAGTCAGGATTTATGACATTAGATTTAATACAGGACATATAATTTATAGGATTATTCTATGCTAGTCACCCAAAAAGTCAAATGCAGAAGAATGTAAGCTATCTGTCCATGCACTAAGACCCCAAGAATCCAGCTGAGGGCCTGAATCCCACAGCAAAGTCCTACACAAATCCATCTGAAAATTTACAGCCCATGGAATTCCTTATAAGTTCAGCTAGAGCCCATGGCAATATCTCACCCAAGTCTGTATCAAGGATCTGCACTGGGAAGCCCAAAGGACCCAAGGTAAGAGCCAGAGCTCCCCCCAAAAGAGCCACAGCTATCCTCAGTGACAGTGAGGACGTGAGCCCCTCCAGGGATGATGAGGGCAGCTGAGTTCACATCAGGGAAACCAGTGTGACAAGATTTTACAGGAGAATCAACAGCACACTGTCTTGCCCTCCAGCTTTGCTTTTATGTGGTTGGCAATGATCATCAGGAGGGCCTTCCATACTCAGAACCACATCGATTCAGTCCAACTGCGTGTTATCAGTTGACCATTAGTTAATGCAACACAACCCCCAAGCTTCACCTAGACCCATAACTGTTATTTTGCACTGTTCCTGATGGATTTATCACTTAATTGTTTCATTCTTTTTACAGTGGGAAGAAAAAAATCAGAATATTCCAATATGCATTTAGATGTTAGTGTCATCTGTATCACCACTGCTGATATAGTAAGATGGTCTTGGAAAGATTAGCAAAGAGTTTTTTACTTCAGCTTCCAAAATAAGACACAGATTCAAAAGCAACTCACAAACCGTAACATACAAGGTGTTAACATTTCCATTAGGCTATGCTCTGTGATTTTTCCCAATGTTTTTATCTTATGAAATTGTTTCTACAAAATAAAAAAATAAACTAAATCTTGTATCACAAATATTAAAAATTACAACCACTCTCCAAATTTGATCTTTTAAAAAAATAATATTTAACTCTTTGTTATTCAAAGGTGCATATTTTCAATGTTTATAAAAGATGTCTGAGGTGTTTTGTTTGTTTGACTTCCCAAATTCTCAACTCTCTTATGACTTTTTTTTGTAGGCTGGCACTTCTATATACTCCTATGTACACTCTATATACTCCTCAGAGAGGGGAAGCAACTCATGGGTCAAAGCACATTTATTGCATCTTTAACCAGCATGAAGCACTGTTTTGGGACTTAGGATATGACAGTAAACCAAGCAACAAGACCCACTCCCCAAGGAGTCTAATGAATTGACGGGAAAAAAAGATAGATAATAAACACTAGATCAATGGAACAGTGTCAGAAAGTGGTAGGTGCATGTATTACTCAGATTTCCTGTCACTAGGACATAATATTCAACACTCAGAGGAAGAGAAGTTTAATTTGGTCCATGGTGGAGCTTGGTTTGTGGCCGATGAAAGCAGAGCAGGGGAACAGCACTAGAGAGCTGGTGACCAGGTATAATTCCCAGGAGCGCACCAGTGAGTCACCTGGATACGCCCAAAAATGTGTTTTGCTAATGCTCTGGACATTTATTAATCCAATCAAGCTGATTTACCATGTTTAAGGTTACAGTGCAAAATGAAGTATGAAATGATGTGAAAGCTCAGGAGCAGAAGGTTATCATAGGGAGGGGAGTGGAAGTGTGTTGTTTTCAGAAGACCTGGAGATGAAATCTTCTAAGCAGAAGGAAAAGTGAGCACACACGTCAATGAAGACATCAGTTTGCAATGATAGAGGAGAGGACCACTGGGGACGCATATGCAGCCTGATGAGCAAACCACATTTCCAGGGACCACTGAGAGGAGCATGGAGCTCCGCATTTCTCCCAAGCACATTGGGAAGATTTTTGAAGGTGTAGGGGAGGGCTTTTGTGTGATTTATCTCTGTGTTCTGGTCAGAGAAGGGATTCTATAGATTCAACAATAGAAGCAAATAAATCAGTCATGAGTTGATGCAAGTGTTCAAGGAAGAAATGGTTTTGGTTCTGATGGAGGTGCAAGTGTGAAGATACAGAAATACTGCTTGGATTAAAATGCGTGTTGGAGGTAGCATGGATGATCCTGGCATGAGCTGTGACTTTCAGAGTCATGAATGTAAAGGCAATACTGGAAACTGTTTCATTAAAGGTGATTACTCAGAGAAACAGAGAAAACAGAAAGAAAAGACAGATCAACAAAATCCTGGAACATCTCTGATATAATAAGTCTAGAAGAGAAAAAGGATCCAGCATAAGGGAGTGAGAAGGAGACACTAAGGTAAGAGAAAAACCAGGGGAAAGGGGTATCTTAAGGCTCAAAGGAAGAAAGGTCATCACGGTGGCCAGCTTCATTAAGTATAATCAAGAGGCCAACTAAGATGAAGACCAAGAACTAGTCATCATTTCCACAATATGGTGTGAACTTGAGGAAGCCACTTGGGTGGAGTGCTAGGATGAAATCCTAATGGTGTCGGCTGGAGAGAAAGGGGAGCTTTGGAACTGGAGGCAGTAACTATAGGCGACATTTTGGTGTGATGCGAGGCATACAAATGGTGCAGATGGAGCATCAAGTAAAGAGAATGGCTTTGCTTTTTAAAAGACTAATTTATTAGTGACATTGGCCTTGCAAAGTGGAGAAACTGATGGTGAAAAAGAAAAGAAAAATAATTGCAGGTCAGATAGACTTTGGGGAGCAGGAGTTGAAGCCCAAAATAGAGGTGACGTTTGTCAAGATGCAGCAGGCCCTTCTCACCTTCCACAAGGAAGAGGTGGGGCCGGGGGTACAGCGAGCATCTGGGGCTCCGCTGGAGGGGAGATGAAGTGTTTCTCCTGCAAAGAACCCTGTTTGCTCTGTGACCTACAAGGAGAGATCTGGAGCTGAGACTCCAGGTGCCTGGAGGAAGGTGTAAATTATGAAGTAGTCATTGCAGAGAACAGAAAGCAGATGTGCTGAGGAAGTGTCACAGGATCCTCTGGCGGTTCTGAGTGCTCATCTGAGATTTGTGGTAAATTTAATGAGCTCAGTTTGCATGGTCGTAATTGTTATCTCCAGTAATATTCAAGACAGAGATTCCGTTTAGGTTTCAGAGAGAGAGAGTGAGGCAGGAGAACTAAGGAGGGCTTGAGGGTGAGGAGAATCCGAGGCGAGACAATCATAAATGAGAGTCTAAAGAGGAATAGTTGATGGTGAGAACCCACTATCTTGGGTGGGTGGGTGGATGGGTGGGAATCATGGAGGTCAGAGTAGTGCAGAGAGACAGGGAAGGAGAAGATATCAGGGAAGGAATCCAGGGAATCCTTAAGGTATGATTTCTAAGATAATTGAATTATCAGAAACTATAAATCTTAATAGCATGCATGTGGGAGCCTAAGAATATAGGTTCAGAAGATGCTTTTGAAAGAGTCAAAATAGGAAAAGTGATAGTGATAAGCTATCTCCATGGATTCATGCTTGAGTTGTCACCATCATGACACTGTTCATGCTAAAGGGACAATGCATGCTTCAAATCCTCAATTTATCAGTAACTAAGTATTTACAATAAAGAAAGGATTTTGAAGTAGGAAAAATGGTCTCTGATTAAAATAAGGAGTTCTATGGATTATGTCTAGATGGTACCCAAGTGGCTCATGTGCTCATAGATGGGGCTTTTGGGAGGAAATGGGATCATGAGGACATGATGCAGCTAAATGTGACGGGGCAGAGAGGAAGCCTGCTTGGAGGAGGTAGGTCACTGGGGATGTGGCCTAGAAGACTGTATCTTCCTTTCTCCATCCTTGATCTCTCTCTGTCTCTCTCTGTTTTCCACCATTATGACATGACCTGTTTATCCTTTGCCATGCCACTATGGCATGCTGTTCTGCCTTGGAGCCAGCCAACTATTGACTGAAATCTCTATAAATTGTGAGCTGAAACAAACCTTTCCTCCTGTCAACTGTGGGTTTAGATATTGTGTACCAGTAACTGTAAGTAACTAAGACAGAGAGCAAAGAACACACAATTGCCCAACTGCCATATTTGAGGTACATATCCTTGATTTGAGAGCCCTGTTCAGAGTCAGCCAAGTTTCACAGAGCATGAAGTTGACTATTTTGAGAAGCAGATCATGGAGATACCTGGAGACACATTACCAGCGAACAGAGTAGACATGAAATCTATGGGATAAACATCAGAAGCACTCTAAATACTTGCATTCTCAAAGAATGGTGTATTTCAATAAAGGTTTATTGGTTTTCTCAAAGAAAGGTTTATTTGGATATGGATATACCAGGAAGCACCATGGAGAATCCTCAGCAGATATCTCTGCTGCTCTTGCTGTGGAAGGTGGAGGGAGCACTCAAGACAAAGGGAGCCTCTTGATTCCTGAAAATGTCTTAATCAAACCAGGGTTTGGTTGAAGGAATTTGCTTACCATTGTTACTAGTATCTGCTTGGGATCTTGTGTTCCTCTGTCCAGAGAGCAAGCCAAAGCAGGTGGAAAACCAGGCTTTAAGGCCATCTTGGACTTCTCAGAGGTGGAAGAGGACCTGGAATCTCTGCATTGGACTCTGCCTTCCAGAATATGCAGCAAGAGGATGTGTGAAGGCCTGAGGTTTGAGAGGCTGAGTTAGGTTAGTTGCACAGGGCTAAGTCAAGATTCATGTCATGATTATCAATGCAAAACAACTGACTTCCAGTTAATCTCATGTTATTTTGCCTTTATTTTAAAAAGTCAAAGATATAAGAACTTATTTTTAATTTTAACCAAGACTCCACAAGAAGGGGTAGTCTGCCAAACTCATAGGCACAAAAAGAATAGGAAGATCATTAGTTGGAATTGAAGTTGCATGACTATCAGGACTGGGAGCTCCCACCATCCACCAGATGTTTATACCGTGAGCTCCAGGGCCAGCTAGAAGACTCCAGTAGAGGGACAGAGCCATTTTCTCACTAGTCTTTGCCTTCCTTCCTTTCTACAAAGCTAAATAGTTAACTTTGCACATACCAAGAATATTTGTTGATTCATTAAGCACTAAAAAATAAGTTAATAATAAAAGACATAAGAGAGAATTAGAAAAGCTATACAGCAAGCAAATACATATCAATGATTATACTCTGGGCTATATTAAAAATTTTTAAGTGTATATTATAGAATTTACCATGTACTAATGATCATACTGGTTCATGGTATCAGATTAGTTTTTCCTACTGAACTTTATGTGTAAGTTGCAGTCAGAGATTGCTTTCATGTATTTTTTCAAATGTCTCCTATATAATATAAATTTTAGTGCAATAAAAATGGGATCACCTTAAAATATTCTCATATACTATATTATGATACAATCCCATATTATATATGAAATATAATACTTTACTGCAAAGAGACTATCTTGGGCATACTTGGCACATTCTAATTCTGCAGCAATTTACCTCCTTCCCTTCCCTTCCCTTCAGGAGCTCTCTCAATCTCTGGATACCCATATGTTGCATAGTAGGGAAGTTTAAGGAGCTAAATGAAAAGTTCTTCAAGTCAGCCAAGTTCATTAATGCGTTAGGTCTGGGGATAAATGGCAGGCAATTTACTTTTAGAGTATTATGGTCCCAGAGAGAAGCATAGATTTTAGCATTTCCAAATGGTAGAACCAATCTAAGGGCCAGAGGGAAACCCAGTTGAATCATGGGGAGTCCTTTGATCTGCTCTGTCCCCTGCTTTCATCTGCTTTCTGGGTGACTACCTTGTCTGTCCCCATCCCAGGGCGGGGGATGGTGAATGCTCATTCCTCTGGCAAAAGTTCTATGTCTCTTCCTTGCCAGGTTCCAATGCAGCCATGGCAGTGTTGGAAAAGGTATACAGAATTTTGTGTCTTTTTCTCTTTTTTTCCTTATAGCAAGTGGTGCTACTTCAACGTTCTGTTGTTCATTACGGATCAAACTGCCAATACAGGCTTGCTCAGATTAGTCCTTTATATAACTGTACTGATACCAGTGTTTGCATTCCTCCTCAACTGAAAATTTGTCAGAGAAGAAAAGCATTAAACCTGTCACTGCAGATAAAGATCAGACGTTTGAGTTCAAACAGAAGAGGCAAACACTCTACCATGGGTTCCATTAACTCTTAAGTAAGCTGCTCAAAGTAATGTGGAGAACTAGACCAGGCCTGAGAAGCGGGAAATAAATCCAAATTTCACCACCATTTTAGTAGCTACAGAGGATATTGGACTTTGAAGAAAAATATGGAGAGGCAGGAACTGAACTGCAAAAGCTTTTCCTATGGTCCTCCTTTGTTTCCTTTTATTACAAAGGTACTTTTATAAAGCAAGTGAGCCTAGCACATTTTATCTGGAAAATAAGTAAGACTCAACCATTAACAGAAAACTAAGAGCTTGGGAAAATGGTTTTGGAAGAATATTGGACATAAAAGTTAAGCCATTTCACAATCCCTATATACAATCATTAGAAAATCAATGCCACATTGATAAATATAAAGCATAACTTTAAAAAACTTGCTATTATTCATACATGTTTTCTTGCCTCCATTAAATAAAACCAATATATTTCCCTATTTCACTGAATAACATACACGTAGTTGTCTTTGATCTTAATTTAAACTTTAAATTCATATGGCAGCTTATTTCCAAAGGGTCTGATCACTAAAAAGATTAATATTCATAATATTTCTGTGACAAGCAAGGTGACAGGCATTATTATCCCCATTTTATGGATTCAGACATTGGGGCATAGAGAGGTTAAGTGACATGTTGAATATCACAGGAAAATTAAACTCTCAAATTTAGTGTGCTTTTTATTATGCTATTTCTGAAGCAAAAGTATGTGCTGGTAGACCAGAAGTCAAGTATCAAGGGCTGTAGTCCTAACTCTGGTACTGACTCATCATATTGCCTTAGGCAAGTCATTTAACCTCTTTGCAGCTCTATCTCAACCTTAGGTAAAATTGACAATTCTTACCAAACAGCTACACCCCCGCTGCGAGGATTAATGAAGTGAGACCTCTGCTGCACAGCTTGTTGGTAGAAAGGCTCTCTATAAATACAAAATACGCTAAGTGCCTTCTTACAGGTTCCGCAGGATTTCACAACCCTCAGGAGACATCACAACATCGCCATATGTTTGAATAGACTGTCCCTGAGTGTCCATGGAGCCAGAAAGCCAGTGCAGGACCGTGGCCTCTGCTTGAAGAACAGTGGTGAGGGCTGCATGGCACATTTGCCATCTGGGAACACTGTGGTTACACTGTGCAGCCTGGGATGGCAGCACCTACCTAGGAACTGCCCGGGAGTACTGTTGCCTTCTCTGGATGCCTTTGAAGGGTTTGTTCTTAGAAATCTCTCCAAAATTCTGCTAGGTCTGGAAGATGAACTTGGAGCTAAAAAGATGGACTTGGACTTTCTTGCACTCGCTAAGAGAATGATTACATGACTTCTCCCAATGGGAAACAGCCGGAGAAGAGTAGAGAGGCCTAGAAGGTGACAAATTGTGGCAGGAATGGAAAGGAGCTGTGGCCCGTAATCTTAATGTTTGGACAATACGACATGGCAGTGCACAGAAACAAAGGATTAGAGCTACACATTTTGACTTTATACATGGAAACGATGGAGGTGCCGTCTCCATCTCTGTCACCCTTCATCGCGACTTCATGTGCTGTGTGTTGGATGATCACATTCAGGTTCACATCTCCAACCCAAAGCATCTCTCTCAAACTCCAAGCTCATCAATCTGACTCCTCTGCCGAACAGGCTTCTCAAATCTGGCAGATCCAAAGCTGCGCTCCTGAACTTTCCATCTAAAATCCGCTCCTCCTCTTGTCTTCTGCATCTTCAGGAGAGCAGCTCCATACTCCCCAGAGCTCAGGCCAAAAACTTTCGAGCCACCCTCAACTTTTCCTTTTTGACTTACGCCTCACCCGATCTTCCAGGAAATCTTTTAGGCCGCACTGCACAGCTTGTCCAGAATTACAATTCCCCTCCTTTTGTCTCTTCCCCTAGTAGCTTAACTGATTTTCCTATCTCTGTCTCTGTCTCTGTCTCTGTCTCTGTCTCTGTCTCTGTCTCTGTCTGAGTCTGTCTCTGTCTCTCTCTGCTCTGTTATTGTCTATCCCCAACATAGCACAAAATTATCTTTTTCTAATAACCAAGACCACTTTATGATTTTTTGCCCCAAATCATCCATTTTTATCTCCATTTACTCAGATCTGACTCCTCACTTACCTCCCTGATATTATCACCTACAACTCTTCAATTGACCTCCTTGCTGTTCCTTAAAAATATCAAACATCTTCCTGCCTCATGACCTTTGCACTGGCCATTCATTCCCTCTTCAGGAATGACCTTCCCCCAAATGCCTGTCTAACCTAGGCTACACGCTTCCAAGTATTTATTCAATACTCATCTTTTACAAAATAGAGATGTCAGCAGGGATCATGTCTGCTTCACACTGCTACCTCTCTAATTCCTTTAACATTTTCAGTCCTCCTTATCACTTCAACTATCTTTCCCATTTCACTTATTTTCCAGTATATCTGTTGATTTCCTAGAGTTACTAAACAAAATATCACATACTAGGGGACTGAAACAAGAGAGTCTGGAAGATTGAGATCAAGGTGTGCAGGAGGGTTGTTCCTTAAGACTGTGAGAGACTTTCTGCTTGAAACCTTCTTCCTAGCCTTTGGTGGTTGATGACAATTGTCGGCCATCTTTGGTTTTCAGATGTATCACCTTGATCACCATCTTCACATAGAGCTGTGTGTGTGTGTGTGTGTGTGTGTGTGCAAGCACACATGGGAATTAATCATCTTACATTAGGGAATAGTTTCAGTGTGACCTCGTCTTTACTTGAGTAATCATATTTTCAACACTCCCATTTCCAAATAAGACCACATTCTGAAGTATTTGGAATTAAGTCTTCAACATATGAATTTAGTAGAAAACATTCTATCCATAACATATACATTTTTCTGTTACTTTCATAACAGCTTTGACATGTCAAAAAAACCACAGTGGCTTAAACAGCAGAAATGCATGGTTCATGGCTCAGGAATGTAGAAGTGAGAAGATGACATGGGAGCGGGAGGGTTCCTTCCGCGGTTGTGAGGAAGAGTGTGTTCCACTTTCCAACTCCTGGCAGTTCCGAGAGAGCCACAGCCAGCCTTGGCTGGCAAAGGATGTGTCTCTGCACCTCCACATTGCGCATGTCTGTGTTCAGTTTTGCCTTCTAGGGACACCAGGCTTATTGCCTTAAGGTCTGCACTTATGATCTCATTTTCATGTGTTACCTCTGTTGAGATCTTGTCTCCAGCAAAGAGGGTCAGAGAGTCAGCCCCTCTCTTGTGAGGGAACACTATTTACCCTAAAACATACATCATATGATCACTTGATGAAGTAATTTAATGAAGCAATTTTATTTTTATTGTGTTTTTAACTGGTAAGAAGTAGGTGGATACCTCTTTATTTTTGCTATAGTTGTAGATGTTTGAAGATACAAACTAAGCATTTAGAATACTGATTAGAATTTAATAGATGGCAATAACCTATTTTGGACAGAAAGAATGAATGATCTTTCTTATTACTTTGTGGAAAGTTCTGTACCCTAACCAAAGCTTTGAAGATGTTTCATAGGGATCTTGAAATCAGCTCTCAGAATCCACAGTTCAACCCAGATTACAGTAAATCACCAATCAACTGGTAGTTATTAGGATGAAACACTTTGCAGCTGAAATCTAGGCACCTTGAAACAGAGCTGCGTCTGGACTCTGGTCTGAGACAGATCACGTAGCACCAGGGAGCCTGTGAGCTCATCCCTCACGGTGCCCTGGTACTAACCACACAGCACAGTAGTTGCTTGAACACCCCCTCAGCTCATCAGCCCTATGGCCTGTTACCAAGTTTGAGAACATGAAACGAGCCCAGAGGACTGTAATTTGGTGAGTACAGTAAGTTTACAAAGTTTGGAGGGATCTGGAAAGACTAGATAGTTGGTCTGTTCTCCAGGGCAAATGGCAGGGGCCCCCAGGAGTGAGGAAGAACATCAAGTTTTGTGCATGGACTTCTTATCAGCCTGAAAGCTAGGGACCTTTTGTTTGTTTACTGACTTAGATAAACCCCCAAATCCTTGAGAATGCTCCAGTAAATCTGTTTTCCTAAACACTTCATTTTTGTTTATTGAATACCATTAAATATATGACAGTATGTTGAAAATGGAAAACAAAATCTCATTCTTCCCAAACTCTATCTTCTCCCCTTGCTCCAAAATGTTTCTTGAGCATTTTAAGCCCTCTCCATAATGACCTTAAGTTTTAGCCTAAGTGGAAAATCCTACTGGGAATCCTTTTGGTAAATTAGCATATTCTGAGCTTACTCAGAAGAGTATTATGGAAACTAAATTCATTCATTCTTTAATTACACTTAGATTGCTTAACATATTTCAATATATGGCCAAAAAGTAATAACTATTCCACCTGAAAGTAAAAACATTATTCTTGTTTTTTATCATTATAGAAATGACCCAATTGAAAAATGACCATTTTGCTTTCACAGAAACAGAGTTTTAGCAAATCTCCTTGATGTGTTTTTTTTTCAGTCATAATTAGTTCAGAGTCAAACCCAGTTCCCACACAGTTTCTTATAAATCCCAGCAGTTGGGTATAATTCCAACAGCCTTTTCTTTATTGTCTGTCTAATAGATTATTCTGTTTCATATTTCCATGGCACCAGATGGAATTATCTCCTTAGTCTGGTTGTTGTCTTATGAATATAATACTACAAAGAAGCATTAAAGGTTAGGAGGAGATTAAATGCTCTATGCTGTCCTGCCTTTTACCTTCAAGAAAGGCCACATTCCCATTCCAATGTTTCCCTCATCACTAAATTTGGCCTGTGATCGATTCTGCCTTGACTCCTGACCACATTCCTTTTGGCTCACCATAGTCAATAATCACTTCCACTTCTACCGTCTGATCCTTCTTCTTGTATTCCAAACACCTTATGTTACAGAAGACTAAGAAGCCAAACAATTTTTAGTTTCTCTTTTTAAAATGTCACTATATTTGGTTATTCTAACACTTACAATATTTTCTTATGTTTTTAGTTCTGGATTGTATTCTAAGCTTATATTCATAGCTACTTTTTGAAATCTAGGTTATGTTGGTACAATCCATCTCTCAGTCAAGGTTATTTGGTTCTGTGACTTGTCAGTTGCAGTTTTAGTCCTTTTTTCACTTTTAAGTTTTTGCACAAATGTCTCCAATTCAGCATGTCTCATTTCAGCTATATGCCTTTACACGTCTCTGATAAATACCAATCCTAAAAAGATTAATATCAACAGAACTGTTGACTTTGAGTAAGTTTGCAAATGAGAAATGTCCTCACTTGGACCCAACAAAGTCATTAGTGCTAGAAGAATTGCCACAGGGTGGTTGTTCTTCGGAGACTGAGCCATAGAGTCATCAAATTGACAATTCTGAAATTGCCTCTTTCCATCTGTAATGTGCCTTCTGCATGTCATCGATGGTTAACTCCTAAAACATCTCACCCTCTCTGTGCTTTCTCTTTGTGTCTCTCTCTCTTTTCCTCACTTGTTCTACTCTCTTTCTGTTTTTAGATCAGTAAATTTGAATAAAAAACTTGATATTTCTTTAAAACAAAAACCCTCTTAGTTTAGTGACTATAGGGGAATTTCACCTTTAGAATCTCATCATCGTCAATCTAAAAGCAGCTTCTTGAAAGCATAGAAAATTTTACTTTTTCACTTTAGTTTAAAGTTTGCTTTCTTCCCTTTTCTTTTGGGCATTAAAGTTCAGACCATTGTTCAAATTTCACTGCATATAATTAATGACTATTCTAAAAAACAGGGTCACCAATCAGTTACTGACTTTAATTGTAATAGCTTTCTTTAACATATCTCACTCTCCAGGTGGTTTGAAATTCTCTTCATAATTCCAGGTATTTTCTGTTATTCTTGAAATCAGGTGGTAGCCTGATTTTTTATTTTACAAAGGAAACCTGGCTCCATTCATGGTATTTCACAAGATATGAGGCATGTTGTCAGCCTGAATTTTAAACCATTTTAGGCAGTGTACCTCCTCATATCATGACACTGTCATTTATTTAAGATAATCAGTACTGTTTCTTGTGCCAGTTAATATTAATTGTCAACTTGACTAGAACAAAAGACACCTGGCAGATAGTAAATCGCACCACTTTGTGTGTCTGCATGGACCGTAGAGATGACTGTGGATGTCATGATGCCCCGGACATCTTTCTCTCTGACACTGTGCTGAGCTCTGCTCTCTTACCATTTTGAACGAAGTGGCTGGCCTCCACTGTGTCCCTCCACAGTGATGTTTCTATCCTGGAACCAGCTAACATGGACTGAATCCCCTGAAATCATGAGCAAAACACCAAAACAAAACAAAACCCCTCTTCTTCCTTTAAATTGTACAGATTGGATATTTGTTCCCTGTGATAAAGTTTACTAATACATTTGCAATCAATATACTTAAAGATTATTGGTATAATATTTTATGAATAAATTCCAAAAGTATAGGAGTTACTAGAGAATACTCAAGGAGTAGAGGACTTACTGAGGAACTGCATGAAGACAGAAGATCCAATTTACTCTACCTGTATTTCCACACAACCTGAGCAGGACAGTAATCATGGCATCTTACTCTTAATTTAACTGACAGCATTTACTTCGGTGACTGAAAAGTAGCAAGGTTTCAATAAATAATATTATTGCCTGAGCATTAATAGAAACTAGGAAGTAATTGTTATTCCTATTTGGTTGTTCATTTGAATAAACTGAGTTTATTTGAATATTTTTAAAAACTCAGTTTACTTGAATAAACTGAGGCACAGATAAGTGAAAGTACTAGACTTGATGCCCATGGTGAGTCTGTGGATTAAGCAAGAAAAAATCCAAGATATTCTAATTTTTATCTGGTTCATACAGATACAGCCAAGAAGGAAGGAATCACAGATGTAGGCTGAAGGAGGGTGCAGATGGCTGCAGGCTGGGCGAGGTTAATTGATGGAAGGGGTGTTTGAATTCTTACAGAAGACAGAAGACAGGATTGATGCTGTAAGGTTTCAGACTATTGAAATAAGCATCTGATGTTCTGGACACTTACCTAGATGAAGCCCCTGTCCTGAGCCCCCGAGCTCTTCCCTAGCTCTAATAGCATGTCAGCAATGGTGACCAGTGAATTAACCCTGGAAAACACTTATTGATCCCCACCTCAGATTGCTGACTTCAAAAAAATGTCATTGCTTCATCACATACCCTGTTCTGCCTCATTAGCTGCTGTCACTTTGTTCGTTGGGCAACAAGGGAGTCATTATTCCTGACACAGTAACTCAGTGGGAATCTGCTAGGACTGTTTGAAGACCAGGACAACAAGTGGTTCCCCCATCCCACCATGATTTCTCTCCCTTCTGTGTGAGAAGTGATCACAATCCTCATGGCCAGACCAGTGGGTAAAGAGTTTGACACAGTGAGGTATGATCTAAACCTATTATTCTCCTCTGTATAGCCTAGCTAAATCCAGGAATATAAATTTTATGATTCCTCAGATACTGCTTTCTGGGCCTAATAAAGTGTCTTTTCCTACAATAATTGGCGTCTTGTAGGTTTCTGCTGGTGACCCCAGCTCACCCTGGGACGACGTCGCTGTAGAAGCTGTTGAGCTCCATTAGATGATTCTTAATTAGTTAAGAACTGTCCCATGAGCTGAAATGCAAATTAGAGGGCCTTAAGAAGTGGAATCAGACTAGGTCATTAAGGAACAGGCTGAGAGATAGTATAGATCTGTAAAAATCAAAAACAAAAATTTGAAGGCAAACAAAAAGGAACAAAAACAGGAATTCAGCTTTTATAAGTATAGGAGGCACTGGAAAACATTTTAAATTTCTAATGTCTAAAGAGTTTTCTTATATTTGTGCATAGAAAAGGCATGGTAATTGAGGAAAATGAATTTAACTTTCTGTTTACATGAAACACAACATGGCATATGGCGGAATATACATTTTTGTGATAGATAAAAATTCAGACATAAATAAAAATGTGGGACACTATATACATTTCAGTTATGGCTCTCCATTAAAAACTGTTTGGAAAGCAGATTCTACCTTGGGAAGTGGGTTTAAAAAACCAACCAACCATCACCAAAGCAAATAGTGATACAGAAAAGTATCAATGTCTTTGAATTTTATTTCAGAGGTTGTCATTCCACAGATGTTTTGGGTACTTCATTGTTAGGTAAGGCATCTGTCATATCTTTTTGTTGACTGGTGATAGTAAATACTAATATTTGGAGGTCTGATCTAGTTCTGCAAAAAGCCTAGAGTCTTTTTAACCCATTACTCAGGAACAACATGGATGGAAAAGATTGGGGATATGTGGCCTTTATTTATGGAGTGGAGTCTCCCTACTACAATCCATTTGAACAAACATTTTTTTCGGAAGCACAATGACTAATTTTATTTTACATCATTTGATTTCTCTAGAAAAATTAGAGAGGGTTCTCAGAGAAATAATCATTCTTTTGTTTGAAAATTTGACTCATGCAGAAAGATAAAGGAAAAATATAAATATAAGTGTGCATAAGAGAATGAACAAAAATAATAGCAAATAATTAGAAAAATATAAATATAAGACAAATAGAAATAAATAGAAATAGAAATAGAAAAATATAAATATAAGTGTGCATAAGAGAACGAACAAAGATAATAGCAAATAATAAGGTAATAATAACTATATTTAGTTTAAATGAAAATGTGGCTGTGAGATGGTACACAGGCTTCAGTGCGATGTGGAGAGAGATGGGAGGACACTGGGATATAATTCTCTACTTTGACTGAACATGGAATAATAGGATTTTGTTTGAAGAGAAATGACAGTCACAAAAAATTGTTGCCCTCTGGAAGGCTAGATTCTGTTTTAGGAAACACCTAGCTTTTGCCAAGGTTCTGGGTGGCTTTGAGATATGCAAATGGATTAGTTTGAAGTAGTAACTGAAGTGAGATTGTTCAACTTGGGACTGTCAGATATTTTGGCAAGTAATGTGGAGTCAAAAGGGAGAGAGGGGTAGGACAAGCTAATAAGAAAAGAAATTCCAAGGTAACAAAACTGCATGAGTCACTTTCAGGAACAGAAATGTCTGACATGAAATAATCAAGTTTTAAAAAACTTTCTAAGCTATTGAGCTGCTTTTGTTATTTATTTTTGTGTAACTAATTGCCCCAAATGCAATAGCATAAACCAATAAACTTCTGTTATCTCCAGTAGTTCTTAAAGCTGATGGTGTCCAGTGGCTTTGCTGAGTGGTTCTGGCATGGGCTGTCTCACAGGATGTGATCATACTGTACATAGGGATGGTGACCTGCGGCTGGGGGGTGCCCCAGTTCACCATGTAGGTGCCTCCTTGGAAGCTGAGTGTCCTCCGAATACAGCAGCTGATATCCCCAGAGCAACTGACCCAAGAGATAGAGCAAGTCTTGTGCTATTACCTGTGTTCATTCTCTTATGCACACAGAATAACCCTAGCTTGTTCCTGAAGGAATCTAACAAGGGTTTTGAGTACTATCGGTCCGGGATCCTTGGAAACCCTCTGGGGGTTTGGACACAAACTCAGTCTCTCGTCTTCTCATCCCTTGTCTGTTTTCTACAAATGACTTTTCTTTCATGAATTTAGGAAGAAAAAAATTATACAGGCACTAAATTTCACACTAGTAAAAGAAGCATAAAACTAAGAGAAGAGAAAAATCATCCACAAAGCGCATTAACTGAGCATACACTGGAATCTGAATGCACCATCAAAGTTGAATAACCCTAGAATTGTTGGCAAATTTTCCATCCTTATTGTAATTTTAGTGTTCAGTTCTTGCAAATTACCCTAAAGGCAGTGCTAAAATAAAACACCATATTGGCTCCTAACTGTAGGTCAGAGTTGTAGCAGCCTCTCTGAACCCCAGCTCAGGGCTGCCTTCCTTAAGGCAGGCTCTGGGGCAGTCTTCATTCAGGGGTCTCCGGAGTTTGGTCAAATTTAGCTTCTTAGAGTGAGGGCCCAGCTCGCATTTCCTTGCCATCACTCACCATGCTGTGGTAGGATCGCTATTTCTTTCCGTGAAATCCATGAACTACTTCCCAAATGTGAATCCTCCCTCCTCAGAGGCAGCAAAAGTGAGCCAAGTCCCCTCGTGCTGCTGACTCTCTTTGACTTCTGCCTCTAGACTTGTTTCTTCTAGCCAGAGAGAGGTCTGTTTTTACATGCACCTGTGATGATACTGAACCTACTGGAGCAATCCAAGATAGTCTCCCTATTTTAAGGTGCTTAATATCAATTACGTCTGCAAAGTTCCTTCAGTCAGGAAAAAAGGCACATTCACAGGTCTGCGAGTTAAGGTCGTGGATACACTTGGGAGACCATTCTGCCTACCTTGAGACTCAATAAGCAATGACATCTGAACAGAAGGCAGTGGTACAGGAGGAAAAGGATGGAGAGAAGTGCTACAAAAAAAAAAAAGAGAGCAGGAGGACAAGCCACACAGCACACTCTGGAGTCAAACGTCAACACGGCATCTTCTCCTGGCAGCAAACGTGGCCCGTGATCTACAGCGCAGTAACTGAGCCCCTCACCTGCGGGTGAGCATTACTGCCCAGGTCTGGCGCCATGAAGTGAGGGTTGGTGAGCAGACAGAGGAGTTTTGATTTTGTCATTTGACTCATTTGACTTGAACTGTGGATATTTCTTCCACTTCAAGCCTCACAAAGCTATGCACACACATGTTCACACCTGGCATGGAATTTATTTGCCACATTTTAGTGCACCAAAGTTTTATGGCTAAGTTATAAATGCTAAGAATGTGAAGCAGCAATATAAATTCATAAGATCTTTGCACCTTGTTATGACAAAAAGGAGAATATATTTTTCTTTCACTAGTATGGCATTTGCTTGATATTTATTTTCATTGTTCTTTTACATGGTTATTTCTTTGGTGGTCAAGAAAATTTTTCTGGCTGTTAGGATTAAATTTTCATACTTGATGGGTCATAGTTTTGGAAAGAATATTATAGTCTTACGGTCAGTGTCAAGGAGCACTCAAAAAATCCATTTTAATCCACCCGTGTTGATTCTGGGATGTCTAGTTCTCTAAAGTATTAATTCCTTTTTATTTTCTGGGCATGCCTCTTTTAACCATTAATGTCAATATGAATGTCTGTGATTGTATTAACTAGCTAGACTTTTCCCTTAAAATGCTTTCTTGTTTCTTTTAAATTTCACATGGAGAGGCCAATAAATATCTGTTAGGCTGCCTGTACAAAAACTAATCCATAATCCATAATAAAACTGATATGCTCCAAACTCTTGAATACAGTATTCTGAAGCTGAGTATATATATATTCCATTCCAAGTCTGTACATATTTATAGCTGATCTCACTATTTTTCCTTAATTAATACAAAATTTAAAGATTTCAAACTTTTATATGATTTCAAACTTTTATATAGCCACATCCAGTTAATTTTATCAAAATAGTTAAAAGTTCTCCTGGACACATTCCTTAGGCTTAATGGACAGTCTAGTCATATTCTCTGATGTTTAGACACTGCCCATACATTCTCCTTGTTTAACCTTCCAGAAGGAAAATTTTCTCTAGGAAAAGTGTACAAATTTGATACAGTATTATAAGAGCTTATTCTTAAGTAGGCTGAATATAACATTTTACATTGCAAAAGCTAGCAGCTCCCACCTTCTTCCTTTGCTGATGCTCATATAAATATGTATGCTTAAAAACATGTTGAATATTCTGGACAGATGTGTACTAACACCTGCTATTCATTACGTCCTCAGAGGGCTTCATTACCAAGACTGAAGCAGATCTCAGAAGTGTGTGATGGCACCATGAGAGTACTGGGTTCTGGAGATAACCTTCCTAACGTCCACTAAAGAGCAACCAAACTAATCACTGTGAACAAGAAGGAGGATCAAGGCAAATATCTTTCTGTGCAAAGTGGTAACATAAAAAAGAAACTGGCAAAATCATCAAAAACTCTGGTCCTTGGCAACCATTGTAAAATGACCGGGTATCAGTTTCCTGGGTAATGTGCCAACTAAACAGCAATAGGACACAAAACACGTGGTATGATCATCAAAATGCCATTCCTAGCAGCTAAATATCATTGCCCCCCATGCCTGCCCAAAGCAGCCATAAGTTGAGTGGCGATACTTAAAAGAATAAAGTGACTGGAAAACATCAGAGTGACTCATTCTCATAACTAACCTACTTAATTACTGGGGGAAATCCCACAGCCCAGGCCTCCGCAGTATCAGGAGTAAGCCTTGTGATTTTTTTCATTGCCGGCTGCAGATCACTCAAATGAAGCAACTTGAATTTACTAAAAACATTTACATTTGTAAAGGTAATAATGTTCTTGGGAATCAAGATGTTTACACTCCACAATAGATATATCCATGTTACCACCAACCAGGTATATTTTACTCATCTGTTCTTAGGCATCTTAATAAATAAGTCAATTTAGTAACATTGATGTTTATCCAAACTCTCCATTGATATGAAAATTCTTCCCTAAAATGAAATCTAGATGTCAGGCACAACATTATATTTTTTGACACACTTTGTAGAAGATAGGAAACCTGATCAGAGATCTCCTCACCCTAATCCTTATAGCCTGTGGATATGTTACTATACCTGGCAAAGGGACTTAGCAGATGGAATTTAGATCGTGGATCTTGAAATACAGACATGGTGTTGGATGAGTCAAGATAGTCCTATCTAAATCACATGAGCCATTAATAGCACAGGACTTTCTCTGGCTGGAGACAGAAGACTGAGGGCAGAAGAGAGATCAGATTGGCAGGTGAAGAGGGGCTGTCATGCAGTTGAAGACAGGCCATCTGTTCAGCAGACATGGCCATAGGGAGCCCATGCAGCTGGCCAGCAAGGAAATGGACATCTTAGTTCCTAGACCACCCAGAATGCACATTACACTCTAGTGCAGCTGGGACCCCAGGCTGAAATGCACTAGTGTGACCCCAAGCAGAGAAACCACCTAGCTGGTTGTCTGACCAACAGCACTGTGAGACAATAGACATGTCATTTTAATTAATTAAGTTTAAAATAAAATTTTATAGCTGCAATATAAAAACCATGTATGTACTTCTAACAGTGTTTGGAAAGTTTCTTATAAAGAACTCACCGTGTGTGCATCAGCATCTGAGCTCACCCTGGTGATGGCCAGCTCACTCGTGAGACCCTGGACACGACTCAGAGCCCGGTTTCTAGGGAAAAAACACTCACGGAGCACCTGATGTGTGTCTGGACACCCTGGTTTGGATTGCTCCCCAGCAGTTGTTCTCTCAACAGTGGCTTGGAGGGTTAACAATGAGAATTCATCAAAACAAGGTGCAGACACATGGATACCTACCCAGACAAGGCCAGAAAACTACCCCTACCCCCAGTCCTGGGATGAGGTGAGTTCCCATTTGCTGTGTTACAATTCAGTGTTGTTTTGTGGTTCTTAGGTTCTTTAAGAAAGTTCATGCTCCAGTCAATTGATTTGTTAACTTCATCTTGTTCTTTTGTGTTTTGTTGTTGGTAAACTTCCAGTTAAAATAATTTCTTTGGTTTCTGAGATCATCCATTGCATTTCTGTGCCCAGCAGCCCTCTTCCCCTCTTTTCTTAAGTATGGTTCTTCTTTAAAGCATTCTCCCTTCATCTCTCTATTTGATGAGAACCCAGTAGAAACAACCAAACACACTGGCCACAGGTAGGTGAATGGGGAATAATCAGGTCCATTGTCATGGCCATCACCCTCATCCAGAATGGACTCGGCATCCGAGCTGGGTCTCGCACAGTCTGTGGAAAGGTGAGAGACAGAAGTCCCACATGTACTCTGGGACTGCTCAAGTTTTGTGCTGTATGAGCCCTGTTCACCTGCTTCTCCTGCACTGAGCAAGCCCAATACATACAGTAGGAAATGCCAACTGCAAAAATCTAAATAGAAGAAGGAGATAGAAGGAAGGAGGAAAGAAAGAAGAGAAGAAAGGAGAGAAAGATAGAGATGAGAGACAGAGAGAGAGAATACAGAATATAGGGAGTGATAGAAGGTGTGAGAAGGTGAAAGAAAAAGAGAGAGAGTAGACAACCAAATGAAAACTGACATTGCTTTAGATCTGGGAACCCTGGAGGTTAGTTTCCCTCTGCCATTGGAAGGTGCATGAGTTAGTAGATGCCCTCTTTAGCTTAACTTACCTTTGCACTCCATGTCTCCTCCATTTTTAGGAACCTGTCTAGACTTGTGCACCATTCTCTTCACAGTTTGGAGTGCCATGTACTGGTCCTAGTGGTTGGAATGTGTGCATAGTGAGGTACTAAATCTTCAACCTGGCTCACTCTATTCCGCATCTGCCAATCTCTTCTCTCCTCTCCTCACCTCTCCTCTCCTCTCCTCTCCTCTCTTCTCCTCTCCTCTCCGCTAGACTCCCCTTCCCTCCCTTCCCCTTCCTTCCCTTGCCTTGCCTTTCCTTTCCTTTCCTTTCCTTTCCTTTCTTTTCCTTTCCTTTCCTTTCCTTTCCCCTTCTCTCTCCCTGGCTGAAATGAAATATTTTACCTCTCAGGAGGCCTTGGAGACCTATGTCAAAAATAGCACAGGATTTCTGGGTGATGGCAGAAAGCAGAAGTCCCCACTCAGTAATCATTCACCTAAGATGTCACCGAGTGATGAATAATTTTACAGTGTTTCTAAGCTGTTGCTTGTTTTGACCATTTTTTACAACAGCAAGTAGTATTCTGGTTAATACACCTGGATTCTGTCACTTGAAACTAAATAAATCCTAATCCATAGCTAAGAAGATTTTGGCATCTAGCGTGACTCAGGCATCAGCAACAATGATTTGGGAGCACATTGTTGACTCTGGCACAGCCTAGAAGACTCATTATGCTGGGCAAGGAAAGTGTGATAAGAAAAACCAGTGTCTTCTGTTATCTTCACCCCTGTTGGCACCGTATTAGACACCACTACAGTGGGAATGTACTCCTCAGTCTGTCCAACTCTGCCACTGAAGAACCTCTACCTGCTGAGAGAACTTACTGAGTTTACATTGCATTGCCACTGACCACCAGACAGACCCACCCACCCCAGTCCCAGCTCTCCCCAGCCTCCTTCCCTCCTGAATGGGTCAGTGGACATCTGGAACTACTGTGAAAACTTAAGAACAGGGCAGCTGGTGATGTTCCTCTGGCTCATCAATCAAAACAGCTACAATTTGCAGCCTATGGTTTTGAAAGAACAAGAATACCTGATAATAGAGACCCATCCATGGGATTCCACCCATGTGTATAGTCTTCTTCTGTAAATCACACAGTTGACACAGTGCCTACTTCGTGACTATCGCAAAGGAGCCATGGAAGTAGCTGCTTGAATCAATCTAAGAGGCAAAGGAAGTCACAGTGGTTCCTGCCAATTATTGATTTTTGTTAGGAGAGGACACCTAGTGGAGGCCTATGAATCAGCAAGGTAGCGAAAATAGTATGCTGATGTGTTAAATCCCTCAGGTTTAAGGGTTTAGAATACTTCTTTGTTGTTGTTGTCCTGGGGATTGAACTCACGACCTTGCTCATGCTAGGCAGGCACTTGGGCCATGGAGCTAAACCCCTAGCGCCTAGAAAACTATTATTTTCAAAAAAATAAATACAATTGTTGCAAGAAATATTAACGTGATTCATTCTTTCTCCAAAGCCATTAGGTGAAAGTAAGTTAACATGGCAATCATTGTAAATGCATAAATAATAAAATTTTCATCAAAGTGACATTGTAGCATAGCCACAAGGAACAGACTTGAGAATTAGAAGAGTGGAATAGATAAATCCAAGGCATCATAAATGAAAACTATCTGGCAAACATGAATGATACGAAGAAAGAAAGAAAGATGGAGATGAGAAAATTAAGGGAAAAAAAGCAGACAAACACAAGTAGTAAATGTTAAGGACAAATATGTTAATACAATTATAGAAGTAGAGAAAATTAATCTAAGAAAACATTGTGTGAAATTTTTGGACATATAAACCTTGAAATTTTGAAGAAATAACTGTTTTCTGATTCCAAGCTCTGACCCAAGAAGAAACAAAAATCCTAAATAGATAAAATGGAAAGGAGTAAAATATTATAAACAACTACTTTAAAAAGCATCAGAATGAATTGTTTTCATATGTTCATCCTGCCTATCTTTTGAAAACTGATATGTCTTGAGATATTTTAAGATCCTAGAGCAAGGAAACAATAGACAATGCCTTGTTTATTCATATATAGAGAAGTTTTTTATCTGTTCCTTGTTTCATCTTGCAACATTTCTTTTTTATTGGATTTTTTTTTTTGGTTTTTTTTCCTCTGAGATGTGATCTCCTGATTTATCGAGTTTATGTTTTTGTAAGAGTACTTTATGGAAAGATGATAGTTTTACATAGTTTGTAGAAATTTCTTTTGCTCTTGAATTTGGTCATTTTCCAGACTAGATTCTAATTTTAATAATTTATGATGAGCATGAAAGTCTTTTACACTTAGAAGAATATCCAAAATCAGTTTAGTAAACAACTACAATGGGAAGAAATTTCTTCTGTGTTCCGTGAAAACACATTGAAAATGAAAGATAATTAAAATTATGTTTTGCTGACATAAGAATAAGCTGCTAATTAGTTGGAATTTATTTAGAATGTTTGTTGTGATCTATCTATCCACCTACAATCTTTTGGACTTTTTTCCTTTTTTATTAGAACATGTCTGAAGTACATAATAATTACATTCATTGTGTAGAGTTGGTTCATGTACATAACACATTTTAATTCTTTTTTCATTCCCTTCTATGTTCTATCTCTTGATCCCTTTCCTGGTTGAGAAAGAGCTGTCTCTCCATTTCCTACTATTTATCCTTTATTTTGCTTTTTACTTATATTTTCGGTTTCTCAAATAAGAGAAACCATGTAATGTTTAAGCTTGTGTGTCCTTATTTAATTTGTGTAATATTATGGCCTCAAAGTGCATATATTTTGCCACAAATAACCATAGTTTATCCTGTCTTGGTTACTTCCTTGTTGCTATGACAAAATACCCAGCCCTCATAAATCAAAGGAGGCAAATTCTCTTTTCGTTCAGTTTGTAGAGGTTTCAGTTCATGTCAGCTGGTTCCAAAGCACGGCAGCATGGCAGAAGGGCATAGCAGAGGAAACACTGGCCATGGAAGGACAGGCAGAAAGTGCTGTGTGTGCCTTTCCTCTCTCCCTTTCCACTCCAGTCAGGCTACAAGCCTATTCCTTGGTGCCACCTACACCCTGAGTGGGGTTTTCCTCTTGTGTAAATCCATTCTGCCTTACCCAGGACTGTGCTCATCCAACTACGGGACCAATCCCGGTATCTTAATGTATATTCACACATCCTAGACACAGCTACCTCTGAAAGGCCCTTCTATGAGCACATGAGCCTTTGGGAAAACAATTAGATATAACCCTTAGTGCCTTTTATATGGTTCAGCAGTGCTTTTTTTCTTTTCTTTTCTTTCTTTTTTTAAATGAACATCTGTCACCTGACTGCTATCTCATTTCCTTCTGTGGCTCCTTTCCTTTCTGAACACTCACTTCTGTGCTATTTTTCTGAGTCTCTTTGGACTGCAACTTTATCATATCTCTGGTACGTAAGAAGCTGAAAGGAGTTAGTTACAGAGCTGCTTCATGAAGAGCTAAGCTTCCAGAGGCCATCACTGAAGTCTTTATAAAAGAGTGAAGCTTCAAGATATCTTGGCATGATTGGAACTAATGCACCTCTACCTTTTTAATCAAATTGATCTGAAGAATCCCACCACCATTCCTGTTTAACTCAGTTTGAGCTACATTGCTCCTAACTGCTATTGGTTTATTTTCCAGACTTGCTTTTTTCTTTCAAATTGCTTTCACTGAGATGTAACAGATAGATTGCACAATTCATTTAAAGTGTGTGGCCACTGGTGTATTCATACGCTTGTGCGTCCCTCACCAAAAGTTTAGCACACACTTACCACACTGTAACTCTAAGCCACGGTCTTCTCAGCTGCTACCCCATCCCACCCCACTTTACCTCTGGAAGTCACTACTCTGCTTTTTCTACTTCTATAGATTTATCTACTATACACATTTCATATAAGAGGGAGCATGGTATGTCGTCCTTTATGGTTGTTTTCTTTTACTTATCACAGTGTTTTCAAGACACTTCCATGTTATAGCATGTGCCAGCCTCTCATTTTATATTGCCAAATAATACTCCATTGTGCTGAAAAATTACATTTCATTTGTTCATTCATCAGTCAATAGGCACTAAAAGGTAAAAAAGAGACATGGATGAAAAATTTGCAACTTTCCTAGAGTTCTATTACTTTTTTTTCTTCTTGTAATACTGGGGATCAAACCCAGGGACCTCTTATTAAGACAGGGTCTCCCAGAGTCACCAAGTTTCCCTGGGCTCAGCTCAAGCTTTCAGCCCTCTTACCACAGGCTCCCTGAATACCTCTTATAGTTTCTTTTCATATTAAGCTTTCTTTGTGGCCCTAAAACAAATCAGCTAGGACCAGGAATATAGCTCAGTGGCCCAGTGCCTGCCTGGCAAACACAAGGTCATGAGTTCAATTCCTGCACCAAAATAAATAAATCTAATAAGCTATTACTAAGATGTTGAGTTCTTGAGTGGTTACCCAATTTGCTAACAAGAACATGGGACCATAAAGGACAGAGATTGTTTATCACCTTCTTTGGGAATCAATAGTTATCAGTGTAAATGTTCATTTTTTAAAAACAATTTAAACCCCACAGCCAATAGTTCTCAAGTAATATGGATCCACTGTGAGGACCAGGCAGTTGAAAACACCGACTCTTAACTTGCTAGTAATAGCTGTGTGTCAGATTGAAAGGCTTAATCTGTTCAAACCTAAGCAAAAATGGATTGCTAGGCAGGCAGTTGTAAGTGTTTTGATTCATGCATCAATTCTTGAATTTTTCTACAAGCATTCCCACTCTATCCTAATGCCTGGAGTCATTAAGGGTTGTATGGGAAAACAGCAATGCAACCTTAGTAAAATTTTCATTCACACTTCTGCTGTGGTAAGAGCAATTACTCAAGTCTGACCCCTGAACGCTGTAAAACATGTTCAGGGAGAGAGAAAGATAAGCGACTACAAGGCACTGTCCTCAGCGGACGAGGGCAGTAAACGAAGAACTTAATCTTTTGTTCACATGATAACTCTCTTTCTCTTCCAGAATCTCTGGCCAGCGAGAGAACACCCCTAATTAGCTTTCCCCCAGTTTCAATCATAAATACCTTGAATAAAAAGACTAGGAATATTAATTATTTGTCAATTATACAGTATTTCTTTAAGTTTTTTTTTAAAGTGCCTTCTAAATGCATTTGCCTGCCTTTGGAGCAGGGATCTGTTGTCTGTCTGGCACAAATCATCTTCTTTGTATGGCACGCACATTTTATGGCACTTTATATAGACCAGCCTGAGTGAAATAAATACAGGAGATGCAAAGCTCACAGTGACATATTCCAGATCTGACATCCTTACCCCGGCTTTGAGCGTCAGGCACTGACAAATATTCTGCATGTACCAACTCTCCCAGAGGAGGAACTGTAATGATGTTTATGTTATGCAATATGTAAAATATTTATACCTTGGCCTCAACACAAACTGACGATCATTTAAATCAGGAAGTACTGCTCACCATAAAGACGAGTGACGTTATCTTTGCAGGCAAAGGGGAATTCAGTACAATAAATGATAGTTTTATGTGCAGAATAAGATTCCACCGATGTCAGTGTTTTAAAAAATAGCAGTTATGGGAAAGGTTTTTAATGTGCTTGCTTCTTTTAGAATTGTTAAATTACCAAGAAGGGCAAAATGTATGCCTTTCTGACTATTGCCCTTATCTTCAGAATGGAAAAATCTTTTCTTTTGACAAACCATTCGTTTATGAATAACCTCTTCAATCACATTTAGTTATCATTATTAACAAATTGTTACAGTAATAAATTATATTTTAAACATTTTATTAAATGCAGTTCTCGTGTACTTAAAATAAATTGCAAAGCCGGCTTTTTTCATGGTATTTAATATATATAGTATGACACAATGTGCTTTTAATATATTTAATGTTATATACTTTAAAATCTAAGTGTGTTGTACTTTATGGAACTTACTTTATATTCCTTTCTATATGGAAAATGTATTACTTTTTAATATGGGTTCATTGTGGAGTGCCATTAGGAAATAGAGCACGGTTCTTAAAAGTGGAAACTTTCAGAATTTAAGTACATTAAATGTGGGGGAGGGGAGAAACTGCATTATGGTAACATCAAGCATCTAATTGAAACTGACAAAAGCAAGGGAAGAAATCTCACATCAGCTGTAATGGCACTCACATTTGCATTGACATCGTAGCAGTTCTAATGCAAGCACATGAGACACTTGCACTGACAAAAAAGACTTCCCCCTGACGTTCCACTGCTTTCGCACTTTCTTTGGACATGCTATCACTGTCATTCAAGATGAAAATTAAAAATATTATGAAAAACATCTTCAGTCTATGCTTATTAGAAACTTTCAATGGTTGAAATATGGTGATCGTTTTTGAGAACTTCTTATTTCGAAGGCTCAAAATTTCTCCACTTGACTCTCCAGAAAGGATGCATCACTGCATTCATAATCCTTAAAATTGTTTTGTATAAAATAAAATGAAAATGGATTTGTCAGGAAAAGTTTTTTTCATAAGTCCCAAGGCAGAAAGTACTATGATTCTTCATTTGAAGCCGTGTTAAATCTTGCAAGCCAATGGGTTGGTTACTATAAAATCAGGTAAAGGTGGCAAGTACTCCAGATGACGCAAAAGAACTCACAGATGCAAAGAGAGCCATGGGGTCCCACGATTAGAATTATGAACCTGCCTAATGGCCAATCCTTAATGAAACAAGTCAGGAACCTCATTTTTGGGTCACCATTTTGAACCTTAGCTTTTGCTCTTTAGCTAGCTTGAGATGAATCATTATGCTGCAGTTGTGATCCCAAGATTTCAGAACACCAATGTCTGTTGTAGCATTCCTCCTAGCAACCGAGTCTTGTCCCAACAGCTACCCACCGCAGTCTACCCCACAATCTCCACTCCTCCCCCAGTACTCCCCAGCCTCTACCCCCAGTGGCAAGGCATGCTCTTTGCCAAACTCTCCAGCTCTGCATCTCTGTCTGGTCTCTGCTAAATACTGAATGGTTGGCTCCCTGGTACCCATCTATGTGTAGGAGCAGACCTTTCTGTAACATCAGACTATGGGTCTGACCTCCCAACTTCTATCCCTTCCTGGAAGGTACATCTCAATCCAGATGCCCTGTCTTCTCACCAATCTCAATCATCATAAATAAGTCCCCAGAATTTGCCTGTTCATGTTCTCTTGAATGACACAGGCAAAATCATTTCACCTTTTATAATATTCACGTATTAGCCTGTTATCTCCCTGAAGGGAAAGTGAAGTTTTCTCTCATTCATTGATTCGACATCATTTCGGTTGTAGGCAGGATTCATTAGAGAATAGAACATGTTCTCTGCAATCAAGAGTCAGGTTAGATACAAGTAACCCACCCGTAAACAAATGACTTCAGATGGCATCCGTGCTGTAAGAAACAATGAAAAAATGGAGTTTAATTCAAGGAGAAGGACACAGTCTTGAAATTCTCAGAGAAGGGCAGCCATGGCGTGAGGTGGAGCGGAGCTGTTTCCTCTACTCCTTCACACAGATTTAGTGTCCAGAAAAGAACAGACGCCTCAACATGCCCTCTGCAGTCCAGAATGCAGGGGAATCCAGAATCTAGTGCTCAGCAGGAAAACTGTCACCCTATTCAAATGAAAAAAATCTTACAAAGAATAAAGACATGCTTAATAATCTATTTTAAAACTTCTAAATAGAAATTCTACAAAATCTAGAAGCTAACACCGTTTTGGTTCATGGCTTATAAACACACTACCTATATGTCAAATAAATGAAAATAGATGTTTTGTTAATCTCCTTGTTTTTTCATTGTCCTACTTGAGAAACACCAGTTGGATCCAAAGTACATTTAAGGCATCCATTTTGGCATAGGAATAGAAGTAAAGAAGAATCAAGAGCAATTTCTGTCATCTAAAAATCTATGTAGAAAGATACATGAAGCAGAAATACTCAAGTTTTTGAAGTACATGTGTTTCAATTTTATGGACAATGGTAAAAGTCTTACTGAACAAAGTATATGAAATGGAGCATTATGTCTTTTAGCCAATCTGTGTATGGACTAGCAAACTAATGTAGTACAAAATGATTCAGCGAAAAATGTACTGTCTTTAGTGTATATTCCTTGGGGGTATTTTAGACTTACAAAGAATGCTAGTCTGATATCTTTCTAGGATAGCAGGGATTAATTCTCAATTTGCAGGCAACAGAAATATGAAAAATGGGCAAGAAAGGAGTCGCCAAGACCAAGGATGCATCCTCCCTCACCCTGTCTGTGAGGGAAGCTGTTCAAAGAGATTGAGACAACCAAGTAGTCAGCTTCCCTGGCCACCTGGAGTCTCAGCCATGCCATCATCACTACCATCATCGTCCCAAGTTCACATACCATCATCATGATTTCCTAGTTACTCATCACACACCACTTCCTAGAAACTGAAATACAAAATGCAGAACAGTGTCCCTAACGAGTACTGGCCAGCAGGGACTCTACCTCAGATTGCCCGCAGGTCACTAGATCAGACATAGTATCCAGTCAGCACTGTCTGGGACACAAGTGCATTCACAAATAAGTAGTGGGCTGAATTCAAGATGAGGTGATTATACAAAGTAGAAAAACTGATGGAATATCAGACAGTGTCACTGGAATCTGTATAAAGATGGAAAGGGAGCTCTGCTCCCGCAGAGAAGGAAAAATTATCTTAGGAAAGATGGACAAAGGTTCTCTTAAAGTCCCACCAGATAAGTAGAAAAGACTTTATAGAGTATGTGTAAGCAAGTTGAGGCTATGAGAATGATCTTAAATATCTCCAAGTTGGCCCTGAATTTTTCACAAATTATATTTGTATTCAATATATTGAGATTGGAAACTAACATCTTATATTTCATCACCTGAATAAATGCTGATCTCAGAATTAACTTAGCATTTCAAAATTAAAAATAAACTTCAGGCTGTAAAGCATAGTATCTATCTACTCAATGCTCTCAAATATTAATTCTAGCAGCTCTACATTTGGCCATGTATTTGATCATTGATTCTTCTTTGATCATGCATTTTATCTCACCCAGAACACACATTGGTTTGAATTTAAGCATCATAACAGATGATAAGCCCAAAGTAAATAAGACACTCTGTAAGACACTGAAATCAGTGGACACTAATACATAAATAAATAATGAAAACTGGGAGAATTTATATTGCAGGGGTACTTTAAAGAGCCAGACATCATTAACTGAGGAATGATTAAGTCTTTATAAAGTGTTGGGGATAACTTTTGGATTTTCCAGAGACAGGATGTGGAGATTAGGGCTTACAAAAGGAGCAAACAGCACATGTGAGAGTCTTGTGGCACTGAAGAGCACAGGGTCAGGCAAGCATTCAACCAGAGAAGCAGAACAACTGGGAGACACATACACAAGCTTATGCACATAAATGTATACAGATACACACAGATGCATCTAGACTCAATATACACAGCACACGTACAATATGCATAAGCTCCCATGCACACATAAACAATGAACACAAATACATATTCATACCCGCATGCACACAACAGACACATAGTATGCACATACATGCATATGTATGTGCGAATATACAGACAAATACATATATGCAGATATATATGCATGGGTACACACATATGCTTGCATATAAATATGAATATGCGTAGACACACATTTGCACAGACACAGAAACACACATATGTATATGCCTATGTAGGCATACACACTTACGTTTACTCACAGAGATACAAACACATACAGGCACAGAGACACATACATGTGCAATATATGCATAAACATTGAGAGATATACACACATTCATGCTATGTGTATGCATATGCATACATAATTATTATTGCTGCAGGTAAACAGATGTTGGCCCCTAAGTGAGTGAACTGGCAGCTAGTCCTGAGAAAGCAGAGTGAAACAGACCAGGAGAAGACTGTGAACTGGGCAACAGGTTTGGCACTTAACCCAGAGCTAATCAGAGGCTCTCTGCAGCACCAAGGGACATGGCCTGGTTTTAAATGTTAAGAAAACCTGGGTGCAGCAGTACGGAGGAGAGATGGACGGAGAGAGGCTGGTGACAGGGTGAGACCTGGATGTTCGCTCTGCTGCCCAAGACAGGAAGTTCAAAGGGCTGAATGAAGCTCCGTGCTTCTGTGCTGAAAGCAGTGGAGGGTACTGATGTTCAAACCTGAGGGTCACAGTGAGCACTACGAGAGATGACCCCAAGAAGCGTCTTGCTAAATGCCATTAGAAAAGTGCTTCCCATTCTTGCTTTAAAACTTAGGACATCTAGCTCTGAGCCTTTTGTCTGTGTGGCTCTTTGTTTCTGCCTTTCCCCTAAAAGCTGAAGTATTTGATATTTTCTGTCCTTATATCCCTGATTCTATCAATAAGCAGAGAACAACTTGGCTGGTGGATAAAGCAGAGCCAAAGTAAGAGAGAAAACGCTGAGGGTAGAGAAGTATGATGACCGTTTCCAAGTGCTGGGCCGTAACTCTGCTACCCTTGAGATACTGCAGATCCTAGATGACTTTTCTATTGTCAAACACATTGATTTTAACTGATGGTATCATGATGTGTTCCCATCCATTATTTATTGATAACGGCTAATGATCTCTGTGGTTACAATCTAAACACCATATTTAATGAATCCTCATCCCCTACGCATGTCATATAATGACAATTCATCGTTTGTTAAAAAGCAAAAAAAATTGAAAATTTGGAAGTATAAATTCCTGTATTAAATTATTATTTGAAATTTTCCATAGCCTATCTTTTCTTTGGTTTTTTAAATGCATGGGTAATTTGAAAACTGCCTTGTTTTCTGTGCACTAAATTATTGTGTATAACCGAAAGTCACCTATGTAGACATCGGGGATGGACCAATATGAAAACACTTTAAATTAACGTGAGTGTTTCTTTTCTTTCTGATGCTGTGGTGAGTAAATGTAGTACAGTCAATAAGAAGAGCTAGCTAGTGCAGAAGAATAGGACCTCACGCAAGTCACCGATGTCTCCTGGAATTTGCACTAGACTTGATCCGAGCTCCTCTGGACACATGTATTACACAACTGAATGATTATTAGTATTTGTATGTGTAATAATGTCAGGGAAAGAGAAAGCATGTCTCCTGCCCAAGCAACCAAGTGGAGCGGAGCCCGCCAGCCAGGACTCAGAAGCCCCACCCTAGCTGTGTCTTACAGGACATGCTTGAGCAAGTATTTCTCTTCCGTAGACCTCAACATCCCGTTGAAAGAGTGAGCAGGACAGCTGCACACTTACTGGGCTGCTATAGCCTTGCCACACTACAAGGATGGTATATATGGCCAGTGACATCATTTCCTCCCACAAGGGGTGGAGTCACCCAGCAAGGCTGCTCAATAGCAGGGAGACTTGAGTTTAGTGGCTGTGGGCAGGAGGAACAAAGGTTGGGACCATAGCTTGGATACTCTGCAGCTTATAAAGGTTCTAATACTGGAGAAGTCTGATTCTATCATAACGGGTGCATATTTTCCCATTTTTATTGCCTAACATATGGTAGAATGTTCCAAGATATTTGGCAAAACTTAATCAGAATTGTATGGTAAATTGTATGAACCTCCTTAAATGAAGCAATTTTTACCTTCCCTTCCCCTTATTCCTTAACTTACCTTTTTATCACCCCATTTTACAAATCAACACTTGGTTCCAGCTAGCCTTAAAGACCTTTGAAACGATCTGCTGTATGATCAAAGGGCCTTTTAGAGTTCCTGAAGCACCCAGCAGTTTCTCTGAATTTGTGATCATAGAAAGCTCCACTCCTGGTATTCGAGAGCAAGGTAGGCTCTTTAGATGTGTGGCTCAGCGGAAGCCCTCGACCATCCTGTGGGTCCCTTTACTTTTCTGTCCCTGAGAGAACACATGCCCCAGGACTATCAGGGAGTGGAGTGCCACTACAGTTGATCTCTTGAATAACCCCAAGAGAGGACAAGGAGTTGAACACTAAAGGGAATATCAGAGAGTTAGTGCAGAGGAAGGTGGCGTTTGAAGAGCAAGTTGGAGACATGCTCACCTGGTTAATGGCGATCCCCAAATTTATGACATTTTTTGGAAGTAGAGCATTAGCAGATACAATCAAATTAAAATGAGGCCATGCTGGATTAGAATTGACTCTAATCCAAAATGAATAGCGTCCTCATAAGAAAAGAAAGAAACAAAGAAAAAAATGTCAGAGAAAGAGGAGGTAGAAAGTCTTCAAACTCAAACTTTGAATACCATATCTCAAATGTGGCTTTGACTATATTTTAAAAGTTTTGGACTTTTTTTTATAGGGTCAGCATTAATTCTATCCATTTCCAGGCATTTCTAATTTGTAGAATATATTTTTACTTTATTGATGAGGTATGTTAAGATAATAATGTGTTGTATTTTTCACTTACACTGTATTTTGGAGAAAACATTATGTAGAAGATGAAAAAGTAGATATGAAAAGAGAAAATACTCACATAAATCACCCAGTTCTTGAAAAATGAATCATCACTCTGAACTTCTTTTCTATGTTCAAGCCATATCCCATGGCTACACTTTCTCTAAAGCAATCTTGATAGGCATGTAAGGAATGAAAAAAAGTTATTTTGATTCTTCTGTCTCCCTGATGATTCATGTTTCTTTGTAAACTGAAATGTTGAGAGTCAAATAGATTGTATCAGAAAGAACAAAGTGGTTAAAGAAACAGAAGAGATAGAAAGATCTTGAAAAAGCAGGTCTGAGAGACTGTTTATAATGGATGCTATAAAGAGGACACTTCTTTTCTTTACAAATGTTTCTTTCTTAACACAAAAGAAATAAGAAAAACCGTTTTCAGTAGTCTGCGTGACAAGATATAATGTCCCATCATGACTATTAAGATCTCAGTGGTAATATGGGAGCATTGGCATTTAATAGAAACAGATTCTAGTTCACGTGTTTTTTTTTTAAACATAGTTCTTCCTTGCTTGGAAAGGAATGCTGTTAGAGAATAATCCATCAATCTCTTAGAGAGGTTTTAAGCTTCCACCAGCCTGGAAAATTTCCCCCATGCTTATGGGAAGTGAGACAATGACGTATCCGATGGCACTGGGCTTCAGCCCTGAGTTTTGTTTGGAAATGCTTTTTTAAAATACGATTATACTTCTCTCAATTCTTTAAAACAGGACTATGTAATTGCCTCACTTGCTTTGGAAACTTGTGAGTGTGTTCTTGAATACATGTAATTTTACTACAGTAGACACAGCGTTTTTATTGTTTTCTTGCAGTGTGAAAAACACTTTGGACTGTGGGCTTCCTTCTCCATGCTTCCAGCACAGAAAGAACCCAGCCTGGTAAAAGCAAGATAATTCTGGGTCTTGGCATTCACAGCCTCATTGCCACTCAGATTACCTGTTGCAATGACAGAAGGGTATGAATCAATGAAATCTAAGCAAGTTCAAGCACTTTGTTCTACCTTTGTTAGTTACTTAAATACTTAAGGTCCAGAATGCCAGAAGAAAAACTAAGCTAACAACAGTGAGAGTAGCTGTGGCTTGGGATGCAATGAGCACATCCAGTCCTTACTGACAGCTTCTCGAAACATCCTTATCTGCGTCAACCAGGGGATAAATGAGTGATTGGCTGGAACACTGATGATGAAATAGAAAAGACTGCAGCTAAGCCACTGGCATAGAAGCGTATGCATACACAAAATCTTTATGGTAAAACACATTAGCAGGCAACCCAAAGCATCTACCCCCTCTTAGGACTGTGGTATGCAGAGGAGCTGGAATAATCAAGAGCAAACAGGTCTCTTTGAACAAATTTGTCACGTAGTATGTGACACAATGAGATCAAGTTAATGTGCATTGGGGTTTCTCAGGAACAACTTGAGCCTGGAAATCTAAGTTATTCGATCCTCTATGTGATCATTTTAGCCACAAACATGGAGGCATTAAACACACACACACACAGACACACACAGACACACACACACACACACACACACACAGACACACACACAGTAATAAAGAAGGAGCTGCAGAGGCCAATTGCCACCACCTCACTGCTTCATCATGTGATTTTGAACAACTTTGTGCTTCTGATTTTCATTTTAAGCAATGGCATTAACATCTTTGTGCTTTAGGTGCTTTGTCATGGAAATAAGCATTATTGAGTAAGATGATTTCTAAGATAACTTAAAAGTCAGTAAGCTTTTGCAGATGAGCACAGAATATTTTATTTAAAGTTGTGTTCTTTTCCTAAAGTAAGAAGTCCACAAGAACAGGCAATGTTTCACCTAATAACAAATACAACTAGACGTCATCTCAAAGGATGGTCATCTGGAAGATAGACGGGTAGCATCTGATGGCAGTTTTCTAAATGCTATTGCATACAAAAAAATTAAGTATGTTTTTTTCTTTTTAAAATCAAGTTAAAAATAATTCATGATTCTCATTAATAAGTTCAAACACATCTTACTGCCGTGAACTCACTGTGCTATCTCATTGAAGGAGTAAGAAAATATCGCCAATTTACTGCAATAAGGTAATTACTATAATAAGATAAATGTTAACTTTTTAATGAAAACCACTGTACTTGAGTAATTACCCTTTTGAGGACTGCTCCATATATGATTTCTTTGCAATTATTAAGATTAATTCACTTTTTTAGTTGGACCAGACCAAAATACCAAGCCAAATGATCATTTTTAAAAGCACATTTTCAAATGTCCTAGAACTTAAAAAGGGAGCAAGAGAAATGGATGGAAGTCTTGTTTCCTCGTGTATTTTATGAAGTCAGGGGCTGTCAAGTTCCCAGGTTCAGTTAAATGCAAATAAAACCAATAAAGTCCAGTAAAAATGGACATGATTAAAAATAAATGTCCTCTGGCCATCAGCTACCACAAAAAGTGAAGATTTAGTTGTACCTTTCTTTGTTTGTAAATTCACTAATTTCTGTAAATAACTCATCATGTGAACAAATCCCGTAAATCAGCGTGTGACAGCACTGTACCTGCAGCATCCTGTAGGTCCCGAGCGCCTCCACCATGCTGTCTAGGGAGGGTCACAGTGAGATCAGCTAATGAAACAGCAAGTTCAACCAAAATAGTGCCTGGATGGTGAAAGTTTCAGTTTAAGATGCCTCATACTCACATGTGTTTTATTATTGGGTTTGCCCTGGCTGGCACCACATCTTGGCATGTCTAAGAAAAACTGCTGACTCTTCTCCATCTTCCCGGTATCCACACTTCATTTCAATTTCCAACCAGCAGGGAAGCTTAGGGGAAAAAGGTGGCCTTTTCCTGTTCTCTTCAGCTCCGTGGGCTCAAGCACTAGTTTCTGGAAAGCATCATGGTGCTCCAGACTAGACATTTCAGTGGGGTTTGCTGTGGGTCTAAAGGACTCCAGCAAACACAAATGCTAAAGAGACCTTTCCTTTAAGAAGATCCTGGTCCAGCACCCACCAGACCTGGGGTCTTCTCCACATTTTACAGAAACTCAGGAAAATACAAGAGAACCACTACCATATATATACCTATACATAAACATACATGTTGCACATACGTGTGTGTGTTCAAACCTTCAGGTTTATATTTATTTTATCTTTCAGTATTGGTCAGATTTCCTGCTGCTGATACTAAACGCTGAGCACCCGTAATTGAAATGAGAATGGTTTGTTTGGCTCACGTGTCAGAGGCTTCAGTTCATAGCTGGCTGGCTCCAAGGCAAACACAGCACGGCAGAAGGGTGTGGCAACGGAGAACTGCCCAACATATGGCACTAGAGAACTGAAGGGCCAAGAGCACAGAGAGGAAGAGGCAGATGCGGTCCCTAAAGTCAAGCTCCCAAGATCCAACCGGATACACCCAGGAGTGTGCTTCGCTAACCTCTTAGGCATCTCTTAAGCCAATTAAGTTGAAAATCCAGATTAACTGTTATGCTTTCTAAATGTTGTGAGGTTTAAAAAGGACAAGAAGATGAGCTCAATCCTTTATTTATTGAGTCTGTTTTCATCACTTTCTGACAATTGGAATGAAACAATTAAATTAGTTTACAAAGTCTCTGCTTCTTATTGGTTCCATCACCCCATGTAGACAAAAGTAGGGTTTGGTGAGGAAAGACTGGGGACTCCCTCCTGGTGCTAGAGGTTGGGACCACCCCACCCCCAACCTCACAGAAGGCGCAGTCACAGTGGTAAGAATAGTGGATCCTGCCCCCGCACTAGGCCACCATACGTTGGAGCCAGAGCTGGGCCTCTCTGTGTCAGTTTCTTCACTAGCCAAATGAAGTAAACAGTGAGATCTCACTTTATGAGATTACTATGAATGAATTTCCTGAAGTATCATAAGCACCACGTAAATATTAACTCATATCATTATGGAGAGAAATTAAGACATAAGATTGTTAGCATCTGTAGTGGGCAAGATTCTAAATACAGCCTCAAAGTCCCTAGATCCTGGTTTTTCAATCAACATGGGTGTTACTGAGTCAGAGGAATATGCAGATTACCTAAGGTATCTGATCCCATCTGCTGAGCCACTCAGCAGCAGAGTTTCACCAGCTAGTGCAGAGGGAAAGTTTTAAAGCACAAGAAGACACAGATACACACTGCTGCCTTTGAAGCTAGAGAAAGTCATCTGCAAAGACATGCAGGCAGTCTGCAGGCATAGAGAGTCCACAGAGTTGTCAGTGAAGAAGCCTTCAGTCCTACAGCTGCACAGAACTTGGATGAACTTGAACCTAAATTTTGGGCCTGTGAGACGCTGAGCAAAGAACTCAGTGGAGCCCCCCTGAATTCCAATATTTAGAAATGAGCACCAATAAACTGTCATTTTTTAAGCTGTGAAATTTATGTAGCAACAGAAAATTAACATTGAAGCTGGTAATCCCCTTAGACAAAGTAATAGACCTGTGTTCCATTTGTGTGAATTTGCATGAGCTCTTACAATAGCTGAGATACTGAAGGAGGGTTTGGTTATACAGGAGAAACCAGAGGGAGGAAGCACTTGTCATCTGTCCAAGCCACAGCTCAGAGCACTCCTCAGTGGGATCGTCTCACTTGTCCATCTGCAGTACAATCCAGGATGGCTCTCGTGGGAAAGACAAGAACGTCACATCTTTGCTTGGTTTCCCTAAGGAAAATCCTGTGGATCAACGTGCCACACGAGCAAGCCTAGCTTCCCTTCAGAACTACTAACGGTGAAGTAGGCCAGCTGAGAAAATTGGGGTGCAAAGCAGAGCCTGGCACTGCTGCAAAAGAAGCTGTGCTATGTGCTCTCTGAACCCAGGGGGGTTTTCTCCCTGCGAGCAGTCTCTGCTGTTTCGGAATCCTGTAGATGGGTGGGCACAGGATGAGTTCAAGACAGTGTAACGTGAGCTGCTGTGGTGGTTGCTACTCTCAGGATGAGACCACAGTGATTTTTCACTCTGGCTCAGAGGCCAAGGAGTTTTGTACTAAGTTGGCAGGTTTAGGGTGCCTGAACATCCTGGGACCCCTGAGTCACTTCATGGACCACAGCTGCCTTGGATGTTTAATGGGTGAAAAATGAAATCTGGAGTATTTCATGTCCATTAATCTAGTCTAGGTAAATACTCAGCACAACTATTGTAAAAGTGGATTTAAGAATCAAGTGAACTGAAATATATGAATTCTAAGATCATTTCACTATTCCTGACTTGGCAAGTTGTACAAACTAATGGCTACAATAACAGTTTTAGTTATAATTATCCCTAATACTAATTGTAGACCTATTGTGTGTCAAACATCATCTTGGACATTATACATGCATTACTTTCGTTTATCCTCTAGCCACTGTCTTAGATAGGCACTATGCTTTTATACTGAAGCTTGAACTGAGGACACTGAGTTGTGTCTTCAGCTCTTTTTTATATTTTTATTTTGAGAAGAAGCTCTTGCTAAGTCATTAAGTTGCCCAAGCTGGGCTTGACTTAACAATCCTCCTGCCTCAGCCTTTCGCAGTGCAGGGATTATAGGCATGTGCTACCACACCTAGCTAGGTAGACACTATTCCTGCCCCCAGTATAACAGAATGAAACTAAAGGCTGAGGACTTGACAGAGCTAGCCAATGGCGTATCCAGGAAAAGAAGTCACCAGTCTTCTAGTATAAAACTCTTTCCACTCCAAGTTGAGTCTTGGAGCAAATTGAACATAACATTCTATAGGTGTCTGTTCCAAAAGTTTATAAAAGTCAAGGTGATGTTTCCTCTGTTGTTCCTGAAACTTTCTCTGCCAAAGCTAGTGATTATTCAAGCACTTTAAGGAAGTATCAAACTTCTTTCACAGGATTTTGCATGATATCTCGAGGCCTATAATGGTGATGTACTGGAATAAAGTTGATTGATTATCAATAGCCACATGGAATTTTAAGCCTCTCTCATCAGTATGTAGTCTGTTTATACACTTCTCAAATCTAAGCAGGTCCTGTGACGCACAGAATACAGAGGAAATGATACTGGGTGACTTGTGAGCCTCAGCCCCTGAGATACCTAGCAGTTTCTGCTCATGAAAAGCCTTGGCCATGCTATTAGAAGCTGGGCAGTATACTAGGGCCACCCTGCCATCCAGGCAGGACCTGGACACGTGAGATCCAGCTACCAGCTGTCCAAAGTCAGGAACCATACAGCCAGCTGAAGGAAATGTGAGACGCATTAGCCATCATCAAGCTAAGCCATTATTTTAGGGTGACTTGTTATACAGAAAAAGTGACACACAGAGCTGAAGGCTTAATGTCACATCCTTCTCTGAGATCAACTATAAGAAATAACATTGATGACCTTAAAGGGCTTTATTCTTTTACATGTTTTAAAATTTTATTTTAAAGAGGGTGAAATTAAAGAGAACAAAACAAATCATAAGATAACAATGTAAGAGACACAGATTTTAAAGCAATACTCCCAGAGATCTTCACTGTATATCATATTGTCTCTTGTTTTCTTCCAAACAGTTGTCCATATCTTCACATACAATGAATTCATACAAAACGAAAGAGTATAGAACTGGAGATCTTCACTGTCTATCATATTGTCTTTCATTCTCTTCAAAATAGCTGTCCATACGTTCACATATGTTGAAATTAAACAAGACAAAACAGACTAAAGTCACCCTGAACAAAGAATATTATTGGTGGATTTCACATCATGACGCTGCGGAATCAGCACGGAGTACCTTAGTGTCTCTTTTTCTTCAAAGTAGCTGTTTAGTTCATCGTGCATTCTATTATCGATTCTCATAAAGTTTTTAGAAATTCTACGCATGCATGAGTCTCTACCTGTATACCTTACCTTCCAGTATTAGAGAAAAACGCAAAACAAACTAAGACAAAACAAAACAAATTCCTAGAAAAACATGAAACTAAAAAGACATATAAACAGCAAATAGCAAAGAGCCCAGAACACTGACAATATAGGCCTTCAAAACAAGGTGGTATGAGAATAACTAGGGTTGTTATTTTACATAATGATCTTCAAGGGTTCCTCAGATCACTATACAATAATATGCACAATTGTTCCAATCCTATGAATGTTAACTATTTTTTTCAAGAACTTACAGAATTTGTAGCACAATCATCTTAGCTATCCTAAGTGTGTTTATATAATTTTAGATATTTTTTCTTTTCCCTTCCTTTTTCTTTTTCCTCATTTTCCCTGAGATATTATTTTCCCCTTTAAGCAGATTCTTGTCCTTTCACTGTGTTTATTGAGTTTTTTTGTATCTTATGTACTCTTACAATTTCTTATACAAGGAAGACTATACAATATTTACACAAGTGAGTTTGATTTATTTCACTTATGAGTATGGTCTCAAGTTGTATCCATTTACTTATAAATATCTCAATGTGATCATTCTTTATAGCTGAGTAGTACTCCATTGTATAAAAATACCACATCTTTTTTATCCATTCCTCAGTTGATGGGCACTTAGGTTGTTTCCAAGATCTGGCTATTACAAATTGTGCTGCCATAAACAGGGGTGTGGTATGATGTTTTCAGTTCTTCTGGGAATATGACTAGAAGAGGAATAGCTGAGTCAAATGGGACTTTAAATCCCAGCATTTTGAGGAGGCTCCAGACTGACCTCCATAGTGGTTGCAACAGTCTGCACTCCCACCAACGGTGCAGGAGAGTTGCTTTTTCCTCACAGCCTCTCCAGCATTTGTTGTTGGTGGTTTTCTTTATCCTGGCCATTCTTTCTGCAGTGAGATGGAATCTCAGTGCTGTTTTAATTTGCATTTCTCTAATGACTAATGATGCTGAACATTTTTTCATGTATTTTTCATTTTTTTAAAGTTCCATTTGCTAAATCTAATTATTTCATCATTGATCTAGAAATAATAAGAGAGAATGTTTCTATCAATTGGTCAAAACTCAATTTCATTTATCACTTGGAGATAAAAAAGGGGTCTATTCTCTTCCCAGACTTTATTTTGTTCATTTTCTGAAGGGGTGAATAGCATTACATTCAAAGTACCTATTGGGAAATAGTTCTGCATGTGATGTCAGAGCCTGTCAAATTCCACATGCTTAGGCAGGTCACATCTGGTCAGTTACTGGTCACTTCGAGAACCTTCTCGTTATGTGCTGCTGGAAGTGTCAGTCAGGATTTACTGTTGTCGTATCCAGCAGTAACCTGGCATGGAGGAACTCTGTCTTTGGAAAGGACGTAAAGGTACTTGTGAACATGATGGCATCTGAAATGATTCTAAGGTCTTGGATAAATCCCAGTCATGGAAATAGCATTCACTTTTGCTTTGGAATAAGCAGGAAAAGGAGCTATTGTTTCATCTGTTTCCTTCTCTTCTAAGAAGTCTCCTTGATGTCTGAATAACTTATTCCTACATTGCAGAGTGACGAGCCACAGCCTAGACCAGAGGTCTATGAGCTGTGTTCTGTAAAGAAGCAGACAGCAAATATTTTGGGCTTCATAAGCCAAGAGGCAACAATGAAAACATTAGATTGGTGCTTACATAACAACCAAATTCTCTGATGAAATTCAAAACATAATAATAATAATAATAATTAAGTATAATTTTTTAAGACCTAACTGCCAATGAAAAAGTATAGTTAATATACAACTCAATGGTTTTGTAATTAGGGTTCAAAGTTAGTGACCCTTTCAAATCAATTGCCAGTGTGCACCTGTAAACCCATTCTTCTCATAGAGTCCTTTAGTAGCAGGTGGGGAACTAGATATGGTTTCCAGGTTGTGGTTTTCCCTGCCTGCTGGCTAAGCCTGGATGCTTTGAGTTTACTAACACCTTACTGACAGAAAAAAAAACGGGGGGAAATTCTTTAATAACAGTTTTTATAAATTACTTTTCATTAGGATGGATTACTGAGAATCTGAACATTGCAGGTTAATATTCAGTTTTCTTTAATTCACTTGATAGTTAAGTATATGTCAGCTACACTGTAATTTGAGTCATTGCACGAGGTTCACTTACTTGTTTTGAACCTGGTGCTTTGAATGCTGGGTCAAGACAACATTTTATGGGTCAAACCTGTGGAGAGGTGAAATGATTTGTCTTTGGAAGGTGCAAATTCCCCTTCCACTGCAAGTGTCCAGGCACACCCAGCCGATCTAGAGAGCTATTGACGTGCATCTGTCTTGGAGTATTTGGACTCTGGTCTTTAAATGTTTCAGCCATACACTTCAATGAGTTTGAGGTTAAAAAAAATTGCAAAACTGTGAATATTACATGACCACAGGTTGCATCTCCTTTAGCTATTTATACAGAGGACAACAGATGAGGTATAAACTTACCTCTACAGATTCATCATGGAGTTTTAGGATTAATTCTAAATTTCTCTAGTAAATATCATATATGCAGGCGTATAGTTATTTGATAATATAAAATGACCTCATATGCAGTAACCAATGGTAAAATAGTTTTCATCAGTTTTGATAGATTTTTAAATGTTACATGCCTGTGATCTAATAACTAAATTCTAAGATTTAACTTGTAGAAGCACAGGAATTTATCAGTGTTTGCAATAAAGCTCACAGCCTAGGATTGAATTAGAGCAGACAATCAGGGATTCCTCATTTGTATAAAGTGTCTTTTTAGCACAGGTACCTACCCTTGAGGGTCGATAACTCGAGAAGCCCTCCAGCTGCACAATGTCTGGCTTGAAAGCCAGAGGCCTTGGATGTCAGAATCTGCAGGTCCTTACGTCTTGCAGCACAGAAGAACACAGAGCGAGCTGCCCTGAACCAAGCCTGTGCCTGCAGGCACAAGACTACAGGTGGCTGCCTCCAGGGGCTTGCCTGGAGGGAGTCGTTGGAAGTCAATGCAAGTGAGATCTGCTTCCTTAGGCACAGAAAGGAACTTGAGGAAGCTGGAAGGCAGAGATATACTGGAGGACAGCACTTACTCTAGGTCAGACCAGTGCCACTCCACATTTCACTTTACTGGTTATGCGCTTATGGTTTCTAACTTTAACCTGTGCATGTATAAAAAGGAAATAGAAAACATTGGCTTACACAATTAGATTAGTTTCAAGGCAATTTTTAAAAAGAATTCACCATAGGACTGGAATTCTCTAAGGAAAAGGGTAATGCAATGACATCTTAAACTTTTGAAAAGTGCTGCTGCTGCTGCTCTCTTTTAAATTGAAGTATAACTTACAGAATAATTCAGTGTTTGCATGTGTAAATCTAGGAACATTAACAAATGCAGTTACATAACCACTACTATCATCAAGCCATTGCGGGAAGTTTCTGTACCAGCACCCGCCCCAGTGATTGTAGATATTTTTACTCACAATCCAGACAATCTCAGACAGGGCCTCTGTGCGTAAGTTTCACCGTTCCCAGGTGTTCCTCACATGCAGTCATATGGCACACTTGATGGCACTGTTGAAACTGTCTTTTTTCCTTTAGCATGGGATTCACAGGAGACCCATGTGCCTTCTTATCTGTGCACGTTTCTTCTTTCTTAATCACTGTGTAGTGTTCTTCGGCATGCTTACATTGTTCTATTACAGTTTATTCATCCTGCACATGTTAAAAGACACCCTGGTTGTTTCCACTTTGGTGCAAGTATGAATAAAGCAACTATAAACATTTGAGTACAGTTACTTTGTGAGAACATTTCTTAGGTGAAGGCCCAGAAAGGAAACACCGGATTATATAGTAAGTATATGTTTAACTTTTTGAAAAATGATGCAGTTTGTACCTTCACATTGACATGAAATAAGGGCACATTATCTTCTCTTTAAAAGCAAAGAGTAGACAATCTTTCTGTAAGGAAATTTTTCTAAGAAACGATAGTACAATCTGTACATGGGAAACTAGCTCAGAGGAATTGGAAGATCAATTTGGACCAAACTCCAAGTATTTTGGCACAAGGAAGCTGACACAGAGACAGCCACAGTACATAGGTGCTCAAGCAGGAGAGAGTACTGGGGCGCAAGGAGGCCTCAGCTCCGCTCCATTCCGCTTCCTGTCTGCTAATGCTGCGTGGATTAGAGAGCTTGGAGGAAAATCTATTCAAGAAAAGCATGCCTTACATTTTACGGAACAACTAGAGTATAAAAGAGGAAGTGTCCAGATAAATTATTTACTTTAATCAAATTAATTGAGAAATTGATCAGTTCTCTATTTCCTTTGGGCCAGTTACATATATATCTACACCACTGTGTTCCAAGGCATCTCTCTTTTCTAGAGAACAACCAATGTGGGCATGAATACATTTGAGTTTATCCTAATTATTATTAAATTCCTAATTATTATTAAATTCCCTATAAAAACATGAAATTTAAGAATAACTAAGTTCATGGCAGGAGACAGTGACACAGAGCAGTCATGCCGTGTGAAGGCATGTCCTTAATTTTGTTTTGAGTCTATTTGTTTGATTCCAGTCTCTTTTGTTAGTTCAATTCACAGTTAGTGCAAGAAATTTTCTAATAAACATCTGAGATTAAAGTACTATTGCTGACAGCAAAATTACAATTTGTGGTCCCAAGATGCATTCAATTATGATCACTCTGAGAGAGGAAAAAATAAGGGAGACAAAGCAAAACAGAGAAACCACATATGCCAAGGAAAAGTAAAGGCTTCAGAAGTAATTCAAATCCTAATCCAATAATCTATTTTTAATTACCCACATTATGATCATTTACAGGGTGATCATTTTGGTCTCAAATATCCAAACTTTTGGCCCAAAGCCGTGGGGGTAATTGCTTTATAACTGGGTAAGAATATATCATCTATGTCTGGTCTACACTCAGCAAGAACATTTGTAACTGATATTTAAAGCAACATGTCTGGATTGAGTTCAGTCTACATGCAGACTTTCTATGAATACTGCTTATTTTGTCTAATACCATCAGAAAGCATTTAAAATATTCCTATGCCTTGAACAAGCACTTCTGTTTTGTAGATCTGTAGCCTAGTTTTGTGGTTTTGTGATGGCTGCCAAGCACTGGGAATTTCAAATGTCAGACGCTACAGCAGGAAACATCTTCCCTGAACAGAGTGGCCCTCTAACTCCAGAACAAAACGAGCCCTCTTGATTCCATCATTCACTGTTTCTCTTTGTCCATCATCTTGCTGCTACCTTTCTTTGGCCTTGCATGTGTCCCAATCATTTTAGAATATTCCTTCCAAGCAGTCAGAAGCCAAGGGCCAAAACTCAAGCTTGGCACTGGCACAGATGAGACAGGCCAGCCCCAAGACACCACTGCAAGAGAGGAGGTCGGAAGAGAGAAAAGCACAGCGCATGGAAGCAGGAATGGTCCAGAGTCCATCCACACCCAGCTCACCTCTGGGGCCAGCAGGCCTTTTTCATTCTGCAAGGCTTTCTACAGACAAAGGAGTCACTCCAAGGTCCCTCTGGCTACTTCTTTTCCCCCTGAACCCGTACACCCTTTGGTTTTTCTCAGTTTGCATTTGCAATCTTTGAAACACACTTCTTCCCAGACACCAGCCTTCATGCAAGCACTTTCCTTTCTGGGGAGGTGCCACCCTGTCTCTTATTACTGTGGGGGCCCTGGCTTCAATAGGTTCTGCAGTGTTTCCCAACAGTACCCAAAATCAGACAGCAGAGAGCTATACCCCAGAGAATTCCACACATGCGGAAGAAGGAAGAAGGAGAGCCAGAGCCCAGGGGTCCAGCCAAGCATGTAATGCGCTGTCCCTTCCTGGGGCAGGCTGTGAATGTAATCAGACTCTGCTCTTTCCCCTGACCTTTACAGCTCCTGGTTTTCCCCTCCAGGACAGGCATACAGCAGAGATGAATGAGCACCAGGCATTCTGCCAGCAGATAGTCCATTCCTCGTCACGGAAGACTGTGAAAGTTATGCATGCACATGGCAGGCGAGTTTGTCAGTTTTTGTTTGTTGTTCAGCTGGTGCCAGCTGGTGTGCTGCTATTGCCATGCATCCTTTCCTTCTGGGCTCTTGATTCTCAGCTCACGTGTTCATACAAACAAGACACATCACCCCCAAGGATCCCCTTCTTGGATAAACCCCAGTGCTACCCTTTTCTAAAACACATGAGGTATATTTGGAGGGTATAGCTGACCATGGCAATGGGTTCAGGCCCTGTGACTCTTTAAACATGTTTCCTCTTTAAACATGAGGAAGTGGCTCTGTGTCTGCAGCGGGATCCTTCTCCTCTCCACCCCCCATGGCCTGTTTTGGCATTGTCCATTACTGGTTTATAAAGATACCCAAAGTCCTGCAGAGGGACACGTGCAGATGCTCTTAAAGGTCTTGCAGTGTGGCAGTGCTTGCCAAAACCTAGGACACTGCACTCACCATCCTTAAAGTTTAATGTTCTGTCACAAAGCCGGATTCCAGAGCGCACAGTGCACAGAAGCCAAAGTGCATCCAGATGTTTATTGGACAACCCTTGTTTCTAGAATGCCACTGTGGATTGGGGGCTGTCTTTGCAGTTACATGGCTGTGCCCTTGGAAGTATAAAAGTATCATAAGGGAACTTGGTGGCATAGCTCAAAATATGCTATAACCGTGTGTTCTTTGTAATCATTAGGCTAAGAAAAAGTGGTTCCAAACTTAGGCAAATGTAACATCTTGGTACCCATTGCCTCACATCTGATAACTCAAGCTTGAATCACAATGCGCTGCTTCCAATGGGAAATAATGGAGCGGAACTCTCAGTCGGGGAACTTTCTCCTCCATATGGTTCACACGTTCCCTGCGATGTGCGATCCTACTGGGAGCGCCATCTGTGTAGACCACACAAGCCATGCCGGGGCGAGCTGCTCACTGCTCACTCAGCCTCAGTGCGGGCTACAGCAAAGACGTCGGATACAAGGCATGGCTCACCTCTACCCTTCTCTTGGCTACTCTGGGCGAGGCTATGAGAAGTGTGTGTTTTCTGAGTAATGAGAAAAATGGAAGAATTTCCTATCTCATAATGGACTCACTGCCAGGGGTTTCCTCTTTAAACATGAGGCAGTTTCATCAATAGAATCATCAGGGTTAACTACCACACCCCAAGCAAGTTATGTTATATACCTACTAGAGTGTGAGATTCTTCAGAGGCGAGGTAGGCCTTCTATCTCTGTGTTTTCCCCAGTATCTTACATGGAAGTCATTTAGGATTATTTGCTGCAAACCAAAGATTGACAAAAGCAGGAGAAAACTTATCAAAAGGCCGTCAGGTGGTTCTGGGAAATATTGGGAAGGAAAAGAACAAGGATCAAGGTGGTATTTTAAGAAATTCTTTTACAAGCAAACTGTTCATAGTAAGTAACCGCCATCCGCCTGGTGTGGCCTTGAGCAGAGTGCTCAGCCTTGCATTCTTCTCCTGTGGCCTTCCTCTTTCCATGTGGGGCCTGGGGTGTGTGGCTTCGCTGATGGAGACTCATTGTGTCTTGACCCTAGGTGCAGAGGAGGCTGAAACAGCCAACATGTAGAACTTTCTGCTTCAGAAAAGATGATAGTTTATTACAAAATCAAAACTTATGAAACAGGGTTCAGTATGCCTAATATTATCATTTACATATACAAATTAATGAATGAATTAGAAAGTAACTAGAAATGATGTGCCAGTATTTAGACTGCTGTTTCTAAGATTTCAATTACTATCTTTCTTGCTAGCACTTTGAAGAGCTGCAGAAACCCTGCCAGACCTTCCAGGCTGTGATACCTGCACCAATGCTATATGTTCTTTCTTGGTGACAAACAAAACAATGTCAACCTTTCTATGTCTTGGCAGTCCCAGGCTGATAGACACTGTGCTGTATGCTCTTTTAAGCCTAGTATACATCTCACTTGAAACAGTAATTAGGATTCTCTAAAAAATACACTGAAAGAATTATTCTTGGAATTGCCAGGACCATGGACACGATAGATACTACAGAGATGAAGCTGATTCATTTTACCCTTTCTAGGTATGTGTATGTGTGTGTGTGTGTGTGTGTGTGTGTGTGTATGTGTGAGAGAGAGAGAGAGAGAGAGAGAGAGAGATCAAGGAAGATGATATTGCATTTCTAATCTAGCAGCACTAAGAACCCAACTGAACTAAGAGAAGTTACACAGATCTTCTGTATTTACTTGAATGCTCTTCAACTGGATCTAGCCTTACCAGATACTTTATTTTTTTATTTTAAAGAGAATAAATCAAAAGAGGGCAGAACAAAGCAGATCAGGACAGAACAACATAAGCAACACAGCACTTTACAACAAGATACTTTATATAGTCTTCTGCCCAGCTTTCAGTGCATAGACCAACCTTATAAAAATACTGATGGAAACCCTCATCCAGATCTCCCTTGGCAGAGCTGAACTAGCAGCACAGGCATAGCATTTCTTCTAGTCATGAAAACCTCAGAAATTTAACTCATTTTGGAGTGCCTACAGTCTTCACAGGACTGTTTTGTAACCTATGAAAGTGATTAAGACACTTTACTCAACTTCAGAGAAACTCACCACTTGGTAGTGATTAAAAATTGAGGGTGCTGTGTAGCATGGTTCCTGAATGTTTCTTTACGTGCACTGTCTTAGTAATACCAGAAATAGAGTGGCAGCATTTTGGTGATTTTATGACAGAGTCTTATTACTGAGTGGGAGCAGGAAGCATTCAGAGAGCTGTGGGGAGAAACAGAGGGCAAACCACAAAGTTCAAGTGCAGAATTCTGTATACCTGGAAAAATCTAAACTTGTCTTACTGGTGCTTTCTGCTATCTGTAGTCTCACTGGTAAACAGAGGTTGGGCTCCAGAACCTTCCCTGAATAACAAGGCTCCTTTCAGGAGAAACCAGTCATCCTCCTTCCAGTGGAAGGTAGAGTTCCCATTTCTCACCACTTTCTGTCTCTTCCTTTCTTCCTCTGGAGGATCCCTGTATGTTCCCCAGAGCATGAATTAGGTGTCCTGAGTCCAAGCCTCCACTGACCTCCATCACCATGACATACTGCCCGCAAGGCTGCCTCTCCTTCCCAACTTGCCTTGCGCTCTGTGCCCCCAGTTCCCTGCATGGAGGAGGTACCCCAAGCATGTTGATTGAATGAATAAATTAATGCACAGATGGTGGAGTGTCAAGTCACAAGCACAGCACTTCTGACAAGAAAGGACTCACAGAGAGTAGAGGTCAAGTGTGTGCTCAGTACTAGAAAGCAGAAAGCAGAAAGAAATGACCCCAACCAAGACCAACAGATTCCAAGAACACCTCTGTTACAGCTTCACTCTTTAGCCTTGGTTTCAGTTACCATAGTCAACCTTTGGTCAAAAATATTAAATGGAAAGTTACAGAAATAAGCAAGTCGTAAGTTTTAAGTGCAAGGTGTGATCAAAATGTACAGTGAATATTTAAATAAAAATAATTTCTTTACAGTAAAAGATACATTGCAATTAATCCTCCTCAAAGTAGCCCTCACTTGGAATATATTTATCCTATCATTCTTGCTACCTTCTGAAGCAGTCTTAGAAGGTCTCTTTTGGGAGTGTCTTTACCAGGCATGATCAATAATCCAGTGAATGCTTCTGCTGAATGCCATCCAACAAAACGTCAGGCTCATAAAAGCATTACGATGTGTCGTCATCTATGGTTGTTCCTTGGAGATGGCACCATGTAAGCTTTGAATCTTCTTCCATGTCAAAGTGACCATAAAAGCTAAGCAGTTTGAATTGACTCTAGACAGTGAGGGAGCTACAGCAGGGCAACTAAAGGCATTCACAAAAGAGAACTTCAAGAACTGCTGCAGAAAATGGCAAGAACCAGGGATATGTGTGTTCCAAGCAAGGGAAGTGTTAGGGAGTTAGTGGGGCTATGTCTCTCATGGTAATAATTTTAAAAAATAATTCACCAAGTTTTTATCATAGTTCATAAATTTTATTACCATATATTGTTATAATTGTCCTTAAAATGTGGTCACTTACTATGCTTAATTTATAAACTTTATCATAGGAAAACACATAATGAACAGACATAGAGATAGATAGATGCATTTTGATTCTTCCTGTGGTTTCAGGTATTCACTAGGAATCTTAGACTTTTCCACCATGGATAAGGATGGGCGACTGTGGGTTTCCCATCTATCGCTGTGAAATGTCCAGGGAAATTCACACAGTCCTCTCTCCTATGATAAGATGTCAAAGGCTGGTAGAGTTGCCAGCATTCAGAGTCTCTTTCTGTAAGATGTAGCATCACTGTCAGGCCTGGTTTGAAGCTTCACTCATTTCAAAATCAAGTGTTAGGTAAATGTAAATCGGATACTGTCTCTATTTCAATACTGTTGTCAAGCATTCTTACGGCGTGGATTAGTAACATTATTTAATTGAAAGCTTATTATGGCGGGACTTTCTCCAAACTTAGGTCACGCTGCGCAGGCGTTCAAGTCAGAGAAATGAGCGCAGCCCACACTGCTCACTGACTGAGGACAGGGAGCAGATCTGTGTGCAGCTGGCGGCTTTTCTCTGAGCGCCTACAATGCTATTTTCCATGCAAACCTGGATTATTAAAGATTCGCTCTATTTTTGCTCCAGGTACAATTTCTACCATTAATTTATAATAGAAAATAGCAACTGTGTAGCTTACAATCTAATAGGAAAAATGTTCTCTCATAACATTGTTTTCTCCCCTGCCCTGAACTCCCACTGGCTCATAGTATGTATGCCCAGATGTCTCATCATAGTCAAGTGATTATTAACTGTGATGTATCAACTGACTTGAGTATGTGCCACCTATCAGACCAGTAAATCTAAATGCATGACACGTAGGTCAGCAAACTGAGGGAGGGAGACCATCCCAGATGTAGGTGGCATCAACTAATGGGTGTGTTGCTTAGAGAGAATCAAATGGAATTGAAGAGCCTCCCGTTTGAGAGCTGCTCCCGTCTTTGACATTGCCTTTGGATGTCGGGTTCCAGTTCCCTCAGCCTCCCGTCACAGACCCTTCTCCCTGGCATGCTGCTTTCCAGTCCTCAGACACAAACTCATACCAGTGACACCGAAGTGGCCTTCAGGCCTAGACTGTTGCAGGGTTTTCCAGTTCCCCAGCACACAGTCAGCCATTCTGGATTCTTCTGTTTCTATTCTGGCACGTAGTCACTGGGACATGCTGGGTTCTAATTCTTCAATTCTACATAATAAGGCCTTGTATAATCGTATGTAGATTTGATATTAAATCTATTCCTTTACAAAATGTTAACTAGTACAAATCAGGAAACTTTCAGGTCTGGGCATCACATAGAACACTGTTCTGTCCCCTTTAATTTATAAACTGAGGCAGAGAGTTTAAGTTCTCTGAAGTACAGTTTTATTGCTATGAGAAGAACAGGAATGTAATACTCCCTTTGCGGGTCAGTGCAAGAAATGCTGAACATAATTCGGTGCCTATCACAAGTCCCAGAAGTAGAAAGGACTCAAAGAAAAGTAAGCATTCCTTCAACCTCTTTCCACTTGAGTGGGTTTTATATTAGCTGCTATTAAGAAATTTCTTAATACATGAAATTAATCATATCTTTGATCAGGAACATTGTTGGCGTCACACTGAAAAAAATTCAAAAATCTTAGTTTAAAATTTAAAACCTGATTTATTTAAATTCTCTTCATAAATTCCATATTCCAGTTAAAATGAACAAAGTATTAATTTCTCCATCTAATTTAATTGTTCACCTCTGTTTCTTTGCTCTTGTGTGTTTTTTTTTCTGCCCAAAATGCTCAAAATTGCACATTTTAAGGTCTAGTTTAAGAATAATTTGTATATTATCTTCCTATGTCTTGTTCCTCTCATTCTTCAGAACAGGGGAGACTGAAGAATGCTTGAAGTTTCATAGGATTCAGTTGTCTTCCTTCTTTACAACACGAGCAAAGAATTATACTTTAAGAAGAAGTCTTTTAGAAACGTCGCTTCAAAGTTCAACTCATGGTACTTATTTTCTTGATTTCTCAGCAAAAGCCTATTGGAATAGAGCTCTTGGTGACCTGTTCATATTTGTTCAAAAAAGAAACTAAACCCTTAAATCTAAATCTTTTAATTGCAAGATGCACTAAAAGTCATCCAGGAAGTTTTAAAAATTTTTTTTATTTGTATTAGTACATATTTGCAGTGCATAATGATTACATTAATCATAAGAGTTGGTACATGTACATGATACATTTTAACTCTATTTCTCATTCCCTGTCCCTTTCTATCCCTCTCCTCTCCATCCTTTGGTCCCCTTCCCATTTGCAGGTTTTCCTCAATATATATAACCGGCCCTTCTTTAGACACACCAACCTGCTGTTTCTGAGACGCAGACACTGGTGCCAGCAGGGGGAAGCCATTCATTCTGAGGCTTCCTCTGTAGTCCTAAATCCACACTGTTTTCCTCATCACCTTCCAGACTATCCCAGTCACATGGGTGATGTGCTGCAGCAATTTATACACAACGATTTATTTGAAACCCTATTCTAATATGTATCCACTCCCCATGCTGAGCTAGTTCAATATTCGACAACAAATAAATACCGCCTTTCTATTCCACTATAAAGTCTTACCCTAGTTGTTGAATGTAAACACTTTTGGCTACAACTGAACTTTACAAATCTCCCTGATCACTACAGTTTCTCCGTATGTCAGAACAATCACATCTTGAATGAGGGAGACTCAGGAGTATTTTGTGTTAAAATTTCTGTACAAAATTGACAGTTGGATTTGGATCATCGACAACTTTGCAAATCTCTCTTCTTCTTTCCTCCTCCCATATCACTTTGTGTACCATTTCCTACTAGTCCTGTAGATCACTCAAAAGAAGCTCCAGAACAATTGTATTGATATGCACATTTTTTTTTGTCTTGAAAGCACTGCTTAAGGGTGAGAAAGTATGAGTTTGAAAAGACTGGATAAGGTTTATTATCATCTTTGGCAATTTTTCATCTTCTTTTCCCACTTTGCTGTGGTCCAGGGAATCCAGAGATCCAGGATCAGCGGCACTTTGAGAAGTTTTGTGCCACCTGGTGGAATTTTCTTGAAAGGGAATTATCAGGGGTCTGAATTACTGCGCTGCTTGATAATCACCTGAGGCATTTTCTCAGTGCTTAATATCACCAGTCTAAGAGTGGACTCCCTACTGTGTAAGGCAATTTAACTGCACTAGGCCCATAATAAAGGTTTCTTTTTTAATGTGAAAATTAGTTTTTAGTGAAAGAGCCCTATTTTGTTAGCTGCTGGGTAAATTCAGGTAAAACAATGACATCACAGGTTGGGGCTCTCTAGTCCACGCTGGTTAGTTAATACCTAGAGATTACTGCCAACCTTCTAGCAGCCAGCACACAGATGTTAACTCTGTTTTCCATTAGTCAGAGACAAAAGTCATTGTAATTAACTTCTTTCTCTTCACCCTCATCCCCAGGAAGTCAAAACAATCTGATAATGTCATATTTAGCAATTAGTGATGTCACTGTTTACTCAAGCAGTGATCTTGCCAAACATAAAAGGGGGTTTTAGCAGCACATGTACTGAAGCGATAACTGATCTGCGTGGTTGAAAGTCTTTCCCGAAAGGCTCAGACCAACGCCAGCAGGGCCAGCTGTGCCGAGGCGCCGTGTGGATGCCTCCCCAAAGGAGGTGGTTGGGGCTGGGGCCAGGGGTCCACACGGCCAGTCTCCGGTTCGCGTTTGTTCTTTCACGCTGCAAACTAGCCACTATGTTTCAGGACACAGGCAGAATGACAAGGCAGGGACGAAACTCACGGTCCGTCTCTAGCTCCTCCACAGTTTCCTTCCCCACCACGAAGTCCTCCACGAGGAGGCAAAAGTTTCTCTTTGAGTACAAATAGGATCAAACCATTCATTTGGCATGGAGCAAAAGAGTTTGGCCAATTGAACAATGTAATAATACAGAGAAACCTCCTCACTCCAATTCAAATATTTAAAAAACAAACAACTTCCATTGGGGCAGGGGCACATCGGCAAAGGGGTAAAGGCAGAACTATCTTTTGGAACTGTGTCTACAGAATTGTAAGGAGGCCAGGGAGCTCTTCCTGTCCTTAGAGACAGGGAACGGTCCTCATGACACCTTCTGGTACCCGTGTGTGGGCGTCTCCTGTTCTCCACGCTCACCCTCTGTCCACCCGAGCAGGTCTCCGCGCTGCTAACGCTCAGCGGTGCCCTCCTTGGGCTGGCTCTGTCCACGCATGGGCGTGTGCTGCTGGGCCATCTTCCCGCTTCAACTCAAGTACAGTCTCCCTTTGGCCCAGAGCTAAAGCCACTGCGTCTAACTTGTGACATTCTATCTGTTAGATTCATGTCTGCTGGCGTCTTCTGCGCTGAAGAACCACCCAGTTCTGATTGCTCCGGGCCAGGCTGGTCCCTGCGGGGCCCAATCACGCTGTGCTCTTTGGAAGGTGCTCACAATAGTTCCCGGAGGAATCCTTCACTCCACCCTGCATGCAGCTGCCCCGTTACACCTCGTGGCACAGCAGCTGCCTCAGCGTCCTTTTGTCATCTAATATCTATTTTCCATAAATATCCATGGCAACAATATCACTTTAGGATTCGTGGATGACTTGTTTTCCACAATTCAGTCTTACGGACTTGAAATACAAGAAGCAAGAACCGATGTTCTGAAGGCAGAACCACTGCTCTACCTTATCATAGAATTGAGATATGGCGGTAGGCCTGACCCAGCTAAAAAGTCAGGTCATATTCAAAAGCCTGGAAATAAGGGGATAGGTAAAAGCACGTAAGAAGCTGAGCTGTGCAGTTTGAGATTAGAAAAGAGGTTCTCTGGAGAATGAAAAGCAAACCAAAGGAGAAATCTCCCTGAACACCAATATTCCCATTTGGAAATCAAAACAAAAAATGAATGGCACTACTGTGCAGAATCATTAGAAGCATTAGATACAGGTGGTACAGACTGAGTAGCACAATGCCTGACAGAGCACTGGAGCGCAAGGGGCACAATGGATACTGTTCTTACTATATAAGAGGTACTAATACTGTAAAGCAGAAATCAAGGCTAGAAAATGGAAAGATGTTGCTAGACTAGACTATAAATGGAAAAGAATAAGACAAAGTACAGAAGGTATAAAAGGTCCTATAATAAACCAGGTGGTCCTCAGCTATTCCTAAAGATCATCACAGAAGGACACCAGGAGACGAAGGTCACTGCATGGAGACTTCATCTGAGTCCCAGGCATGATACTGGCAATTGCTGTGTCTGTGGGTATTTCCTTGAGCTGCTCTTGTACTCAGGTAAGTTGCTGATAAAATGATAAAATTCGATTCTATTTAATTTTTTAAGATTCTTTAAATGTAAACAAGACCAGGAAAAAGAAAAATACTTCCTCTGGTTATTCATATGAATGCCTATTGATCTGCATCAAGGTCAGTAAATAAGATCAGAACCAAATCTTGTACCCATGGCCTGTGCTTGTAAATAAAGTTTTATTGGAATACAGACACCCTCACTCATTTACATATTGTCTGTGACTGTTTCCTGTTTCAGTGGTGTCAATAATTAGTTCTGACAGAAACTATACAACCCACAGCCTAAAATATTTATTATCTTACCCTTTAGAGAAAACATGTGCAGGTCTCATGGCTAAAGTAAAAATAAATCAACTACTAACAGAAGCAAACACAAAATAATAGACCACAGCTTTCCAAAAATATTTCTTAAAATAGTTCAAGGAATATTTTTTATTATAAAAGGCAGAGAACTCTTGATTTGATCTTTTGTTTATCTGTTTTTCACTAAAGGATTAGTTGCCTGTATGCAAATTATTTCATAAATTATAGGAAGAGATTTATTTCGGAATTAAAAAGAGATACTAATAAAGAAATGCAAAATATATTCCAGGAAAAAGAATTTGAACAAATTCAATAAATTACTAAGAGATATTTAATTAGAATAAAACCTCAGAGACATGAGACAACAGAGAACTGGTTGTTTAGTACCATTCTCTGGATAGAAAAACAAACATAACTAAAGTGTTAAGTGCAAACAAGAAGTCCCATGTTCTCCAAATACTGAAACTTTGAAGCAAGTGGAGCCCAGAAGGATCTACAGGGATTTTACCAAACATAGAGCTCAACCAAGACTAAAGTTATCAAAGATAGAGTAAAATTACAGAGTCAAACAAAGAAATTCTTTTAATTCTAAAGGTAAAAAATTTTCACAGTCACAGAATACAATTAAAGTAAAAACATATCACCCCAAAAAGGGACAGGCATTAAAAACTGTTAAGAATAACTGGAGGAATGTGATAATTATTTTTTAACATGCCAAGATTTTTCAAAAATTACCACATAGGCCTCAAACCCTGCTGCTAACCTGCAATCCTGAAAGAATCCTGCCTTTTCCCACTGTTAGACCCCTACCACTCCCAGGCATCATTTCTGTTTAGCCTCAGACTTGTCAAGTATAGGTGGCTGAAGCACTGGAGAAGAGAAGGAGAGAGAGGCAAAGGAGGATGAGAAGATAAAGGTCAACTTCCCTCTGCCTCCAGGATGTCACTCAGATAGAGATAAAGGCAGTTTGGCTTGGCTCCCAGCACCTAGGAATCCCCACAGTAGCATGTCTCAAAGACAGGGACAGGGATCAGCTTCCAACAGGGACAAGGCTGAGGATTGCTACCCCGGGCTTGTCCACAAACCTGAGTAAAATTGCTCTTGTGAACACCCCAAGAATAGAAGGACTTTGAAGACTACAGGAAGGGTTTGCTTTTGTTTTCTGAATTGCAAAATGTATGTTTGTTGGTTTTCCTACTATTTTTAATAAATCAAAAGGACAGAGTGAACTCTTTAAAAAGAGAATAGTCAGGGAAGTTTCAGCGCTTGTAATATATTAGCTCAGAAAAGTACAGGAGCTTCTATCAAAGCACGCTACACTGAAATGCCAACTGTTTTATCTCTGAGTAATGAGATCTAGCTGATTTTGTCTATGAATTCTATTATTTCTTCTTTAACAGAAGAAGCTGGAATGTTGTTTAGGCGTAGTCCACCCTCCTGATTCATATGGCCAGTGAGGTCAGCGTGAGTGAAGTGGTCCCCACTTATGAGGCTTCCACATGCAGGGCGTCGTGTCTCTGTGCCCTGAGTGGCTGTGCACCAGGGGAGTCCAGTTGCCCGCAAAGCGCCCAGGATGCCTATTCATGGCACTGTACACAGGATCTACATGGGAAGATGGAATTTCAGTCATGGTGCATCTCTGCCTTTAGGTCCTCATTACCTCCTACTTGGAAGTCTTTCTCACGGCTGGGGATTCCAGTGACTCGGCGATGCTGGCTGCACTCATACGTACATGATGAGAGCATCGCGATGTTTATGAAGTGACATGTTAACCATCCTGCTAGACATGGAGCCTTCAATGGGAAGCCCTTCTAGGAACCAAGCATCCACTTCACTGGGTCAAATGCTAAATCATCAGATAAAAGCTTTAGTAGTCCTGCTGCATGATAAGGAAACAGCAGAGTTACTGAGCACTAGCTTTTTTGTTTTTAACTAATATCATATAATGTTTTATCAGGATAAATGAAACTAGCTATGGGCTATGGTCCCAGTGGTCAGGCCTTCTGGTCAAGTCATTGTGGGGAAATAACATTTTAAAAGATGCATATCTTATAATGTATGTGTTGATGGATAATTGAGTTGGTAATTGTGTCGTGTTCTATCCATCACTTCTTAATTCTGAGGTCTATCACTTCAGCGCCTCAGTGCCTGCCTTATACCTTCTTCTGCACCATTCCTGACACTTCTGTAAGCAGCATCCTGGATTTTTATGTGCTACACATATTCTCCCGTCCTGTAAATCTCCTTTAAAAATCTCCTCTAGCAATATTGCCTTCCAGTCTCTGTAGTGGTCAGACCTGCACAAATGGAGATTTTACTGCTGGCTGCCATTTCCTTTATGTCTGAGTTAGGCCATAAACTCTTCAGTGCTGGGCCTTGTCTTTTTATGTGCCATAAGGACATGTGCAGGTGGTCTGCAGTGCCAAGGAGTGCAAAAGCCTGCGTCCTCCTACCCTGCTTGCTTCACGCTCGGTAAGGTACAGTCTCGTGTGGTGCCTCTGGACCCTAGGTCAGAGATTCCCTCTACAGGAACCAGGGTCTTCTTCCTTCCCAGGAGCGATCTGAATCTTCTCTTGTATGGTCCTGAAAACTAAGGAATTAGGAACTGCCAAAAGCTGAGGTCTGTCTACCTTTACACATGGTGTATTGGTCACTTTCCCGGTTGGCACCATCAACTTAAAGGAGGAGAGGGCTACTTTGACTCACAGTTTTAGAAGATTTAGGCCATGTTCAGCTGGCTTAAACCTGAAACCAGGGAAGAAGGGCTTGAGAGGAGGAAGGCTGTTCATGCCATGTTGTCCAGGAAGCAAAGTGAGAAGGAGGATGCGGGCTGGGGCAGCGACCCTACTCTTCTGATCAGATCCCACTCCTAACAGCAAATCAGCTGCACCCCAGCCCACAGTTCAGTCCTCTTCCAGGAGCCCCACCTACAAATGCATGAGGCTTGGGGGAGCATTCTTGAAATGAACCAGCCACTCAGTTTAATTGATCACCTTGACAACCACTTACGGGAAGGAAGCCACTTCAGGACGCCGCGCACCTGCTGAGGTGAAGGTGTACTTTATAATCGAATATATAATTAGTAGTCGTAAGCCTAGAAGATACAATTTGGAAAAAATTAGAGAAGAAAATCCAAACTGGGAATAGTAGAAGTTAAAATTTTTCCAGTCAGAAAAATGAACTAATTATTTAAAGGTGTAAATTTTTAAAAATTGTTTGTATGTGGCCCATGCTTTCAGAGGGTGTTAACTGGTCAGCTGCAGTCCGCCTTTGTTAGAACAGCCTCCCACGTGGGGTCTGCGGCCAGTGCTGCTTGGATGTCCTTTCCACCTTTAGGCTAGGATTTGGGCTTATCAGAAATCTGGAGGTCAAGTTTATGTCAGTCTATCTGTATTCTCGAGGAAAGCAGTGGCCTCGGGGGCTGACTGAGGGGACTGGATGCGGTCCTGGGCTCAGCACAGCCCCATCAGGAGCCTGCTTGGTAATCAGTCCTGTTGCTCTGCTTCTCAGGCTCCTGGGCCCACATCACCTGCTCTGCAAGATTCTGACAGCCTCTAATGTAGCTGTGCACCATGTGCTATTATCCTATTCACTAATTGTAAATATGGTGTACTCCCCAGCAACGCTCTTAGATCCTGGTGGGTAGAGATTCTTATACTACTGTATTTGATTGAGCTAACATATTTAAAATCCCTTTTTCCCCATTCTCTGACTTAATAATAGCATTCTTTGATGTATAAATTTGGCTGCTATGTATCTGAAAATGATATTCTTTCAGCTTTGTCAGTTATGATAGTTTATTTTGCAATCCATCAAGCTTTTTTTTTAAATATCTGCTTGTGTGATATAACCTAGCACACAAGAGGAAAAAAAATAGAAAACAGTGAACCAACCAAGCTGGCAAAGGGGATCTGCAGTGCGCTCCTAATCTGCCCCCCTGGGGCCTCCTCACCTTTCTCTAATGCAGCTGCCCCTGGATGGCACTCCTGCCTGCCATCTCTTCCTCTTCTACTGAGGCCCAGTAGGAGACACAAGGAAGGAGCTCTACTTCTTCCAGTGGAAGTTCAGAGTTGAGGAGATCGTCCAGTAGCCCAGAGTCAGGCCCGTGAACGGCAGCAGGAAAAATAGCCAGTACAGAGCCTGACACTGACCAGCGAGGGGACAGATAGAGAGGCCAAACACCTGCAGCACAGGAGAGGGGGAGTAGATCAGACCAGTGGCGAGATACAGATGGAATCATTTCAGGGGTCCCGGCCAGAGTCCACATGCAACAGTGGTGGCGAACCTATGGCACACCTGCTGCAGTGGGCCGTTTGTTAACACTGAAAGCTCTAAAAGCTTTGCCACCACTGTTATGAAGTGACCTAGTGCGCAGCTGCAAGGGTCTTAGCAGAGTCAGGTCATAACAAAGGTACTAGGGATCCAGTGAGGAGGTAGGGCGTGGTGAAAGCAGCACTGATGACCAGGAGCATCTGTGTATGACGTAGTTTTATTTCACTCTTCTGTGTCTTGGTTTAATGGAGGAGACTGGGCTTCAGATCTACATGACCCAGGTCCGTCTCACCTCTAACACACTGCGGTTCTGTGAGTGGATGAGACAGTGGCATATGACTTCACCCAACACTGGAGAGGCAGAAAAGGAAAGATAACTTCATCGCATGTGGCGGCCAGCACCCAGGAGTCAGCAGAGAAGGAAGGAGTGAGGATTAATCTGCTGGAGACCCTGGGGACCAGGGACTGAGGGCCAACTCCCCCACATCCTTGTACACGCAGATGATGGATGTCCTGCGTTTGAGTCACCCCTTTCACACGCAAGAAAAGGACAAACCAGTGCAGGCCAGGGTCTGCATGGCCTGGTCACTGTAGCAGGAACCCAGCCCCAGGGAAGCCTCTGAACTTGGAACTCATCTCTTATCCTGGTCCAGAGATCTTTATTTATTAACGATTATGCTCATAACTACCACTTTTAGTTCCCTATGACGAACGTGACACCACGTATACCAAAAATGTACCAACAAACTTAATTAATAAAATGATTTTTTTAAAACAAGAGTATCCAGTTTTAGTGGTTACATTGCATTCAATTCTTAACTGTTGTGCAAAATTTCAGTGTATCTATTTAGCACTCCCAATTGTATAAAGTATAAAGAATGTGATGCTGTACTTCCTGTTACTTGAATTTTAATATTTTGCCATGACTCATGCCCTAGGAAAATTTCCTAAAATGGAATTTGGGTTGAAAATTTACTTATCTTAAATTCGGGAGCATGTGCCAAATTCTGCTTTGGCGCTTTTGTTGGATACCAGTTACACTGTAACTGCCAACTTCATCATCTTTCCACTGGGTTTCATCCCATGACCTCTGAAACACTGAATCACAATAACTGCCTCCTTAAACTGTCTCCTCTCTTACATTCTGTGGTGCTCTTTCTTGCTTTCCCTTCAAACCTAGATGCCTGCACTTCCTTGTACATCTTTGCATTGATGAGATATCCCTGGTCTTCTGTCCTGGGCCTCTGCTTCCTCCCTCTCTGTGAGTTCTGCTGGCTGTGTGTGTCTGCTGCAAGTGCCCGTCCACCCCTACCCTTTTATGCAAGTTTCTAATCCACTCCCCAGAACCCCCTCTTCCTCCTCACCATCCGATCTGTGTTCTCCGCCTCGGCTGAACTTGCAAACACAAATGTGAAACAAATTCAGTAACTTTGCCATGACCACCTATCTATCTTTCCACAGGTATTTTATGCACCTTATCGTGTATTGTATGGCCTTTGGGGTGAAGACAGAAGCGAAAGAGACTCAGCACCATCTCCTTATAACTCAGGCCTCCAAATTCTGAATCAGCTATGACATTTTTTGGACTTTGCATTTGCCAACTTGTATTGACTTTACTTCCAAAATATCTCTTAGGCCACGCTCTACTCCTGCTGCCAATACACTCACCACCCACTACCTGGAACAGTCCCAGAAACTCTCCAGCTTCCATCTTCCTTGACACCCATAGCAAAGAAACCAGAATAATTCTCCCCAAAGTGCCACGCCACGCTGAGATCTGCCCCATCCACATGCCTTCCTCTGTCTCTAGCTGGGCCTGACCCAAGCTCCTCCCGTTCTATCCTTTTCTCACTCGGAAATCTCACTCACGGTGTCCTCCTTCAGAAGATGCTACGTGGGTGATAGCCAAGACTGTTTATTTTCATCTTTGTTCCACAGCCTGTGACACCGTGCCTCACCATTGTCATGTTCACTGGACATTTTTTCTTACTGTATCAAGTACCTCTGAGTAAATTTTGATTCATTAACTGTGTAATACAGAAACATATTTACATCTAAATACACACATGGGAAGATGAGTAAAGACCATGTCCTTAAAGTGTCAGTTGTGTAATGTAAAGGTCAGGGGATGCTGTTTGGGTGCTGCGCTCTGGCGAAATACAAGTATTTTATCATTAAAAGTGTTCATGGGCTTGACACAATGTTGAGATTATTCCACTATAAAATTGTAACCACATTCAAGCTTAAACCAGAATTACACTAAAAGCTTGAGGAATATGTGGTTACCCTGTGGAGTTATGCTTTCTAGGGTTGAAAATTTTACTTTCTCATAGACATAGGCTCCCACAGGCCACATCATTCATAATCCATAGGTATATTTGCAAAAGTTTGCTCTAAATTTTTATTTCAGTCTCTAACATTTAATTAATTGCAAACCATATTCACTTTAGTGTCCACCACCTTCCCTTTTATTGTTTGGTGACTGAGACCGTCAGCCACGGTAGCCATCCAGCCCTTCCTCCTCCATCTCTGGCTATAACCACTCCATCTTACACCTAACAGAACAATGAAGAAACATTTAGCCATTAGAGATGCATTTGAGGAATTAGACTACCTGTGAGCATTGGCCATTGTGAAATACTGATTAAATAATATCTACTATGACATTGACCGGGTCTAAATTTCCATGAGTCATACATAATTGTTAGCAATTTAACATCTTCTATCTTTTTCATATTGAAGTATACTTATTCAAAAGTACACATCTGATTTTTTTTAAGTTTTGAGGTCTCCCTCATGTGGTTTCAAACCCTGATTTTAAAGGACTAAATAGAATACAGAATGGTTTTGTTATTCTGGTTTGTTTAAAACTATGTCTTATTTCATTGAGTTTTTTCTCTTTCAAAAAAATGTACTATTGGAGTCACACTCAGAAATTCATGGGTGTAGAGCAGTCCCAGTGGTATCTCTAGCCATGAGTTTCCTGAGGATACAGCTAGAAGGCACTTGGCATACTCTGAAGCCGTTATGTAACATATCCAAGAATGAATAGCCATTAATGCTGAACCATTCTGGAGCAAAGAATGCAGAGTCAGGATGGCTTCTTCCATGGAATCTAAACACAATGCAGTCACTATTCTGAATGGATTGCACCCTGCATATGGTGCCTCTATGTTATGATACCTTATTGTCTATTTTCTTTGCTGAGCTTCAAGCTAATAGCAAAAGCAAAGCTCATGTCTTATGTTTGTGATTTTACCATAGTGTATGACACATAATGAGCATTCAATAAGCATTTCAATATGACACTAAATTCTTGAGGTTTTCCCAGAGAAATTTTCAAAGGAAAGGCACAGTGTACACTGAGTGGCTATTGTGCCTGGCACTGCGTGGCCCCTTACTTGCTCCATACATCATGCCGCCAATAGCTCTCAGGACTGGCCCTAGTCTGATGCTGGGAATACCCTGTTCAGTGACACAGTAGGAAATCATACCGGGAAGCCACATATTTTGTACAATGTCACATATGAGCAAAGATAAGGAAAGAGAAAACAAAAAAGCCAAAAGTTGATTTTGTGTTTTAATTTTATTTCTAGTATTCCTTGCTTGCTAGTAACTTTCTCAGAATCAAAGTGGGTAAAATCAATTAAAATATTTCCATTTATGATTAAAAGAAAAATAGCTCCTAAGAAGTAAAGCTTTCCATTCTAGTACAAAGAAAAGCTGTTTCAACAAAGGTCGCTGTTTCAACATTTCATTGGTCCCACTTTTTTAAATCTTTCTGCACTTGCTTTATTTTATCATTTTCAATATCTGTTTAAGTAATTCAGCCCACTCAATTATTCCTTAACAAATTTTATCAATGACCCCTCTCAAGTATGGTATGTGGGTTGCTTGCTATTAGCTTAATGTCATACAATTAATATCTTCTCGTATTCCTTCTTCATTCAACAAGTAGTACTGGTAAAAGCCAACCCATCTTTTAAAGGTAAACCTTGTCCAGTTAAACACAAGAATGGAATCACTATAGATCTATTATTTCTCGGAAGAGAATAACTCCATTTGCATAAAATATTTTTACTTTGACAAGGTGCCAGGAAGAAGCACCTCCTGCCCATTGCTCATGGTGCTCTTTCCATGGCATTAAGAGCAGAAGAAATTACCACTGCGGCCTTGACACTATTATTTTCTCCCCCGGCACCCTTCAGCCCCTCCTGGTTTGCAGTATCATGACTCTCTGAGAACGCAGTCACTGAAATGCCCAAGATAATGGACAAAAGGGGTCTCCTATGTGATGTAATTTCACACCCAGGAGTCCACTTCACGGGTGGTAATAGTAAGGTTAAGTACAGAGACTGTACCCTTAAATTGGTTGAGAAATGATGACTGGAGTTAAAATTTAAATAAAACTGGAATCTAAAAATGTCAATGATCTACAGACCTTAGGAACATGTGTCCAGCAGATCAATGTGCTGAAATACTAAGAAAACAATATTTGATATTCTCATGACATGCCATAATACATATTAGAAATAATAAGGCTGGATGAAGAATGAATACCCGTGTTCATGATTTAAGTGGGCAAAGTAATTTGTCTAAATGTAGGAATCTTGATTGATAGAGAAATAAGAGAAGTGAGCATTTAGGAATAAAGACTTTGTCTGTCAATAAACAGATGTGATGATTAATTGCTCATGTCAACTTGACTGGTTCACAGTGAACAGATAGTCAGTCACGCTACTTTCTGTTTAGGGTGTTCCCTGAAGAGATCAGCATGGACCTGGGGAAGGGCGTTGTGCAGGCTGCCTTCCTCAGCCTCATCTAATCAACTGAAATTTTGAAAGGGACAAAACTGATCTCTCCCAGGAAGAGGGACATCACCCTGCCCACCTGCCTCCCTCCTGGGCCTGGAGTGGTCCTACCTATGAGTACATGCTCAAACACCAGCTGTTCTGGATACTGAGCCTATGACTTCCAACTGCAACTATATTGCTGGCTCTTCCGAGCCTCCAGCTTGTCTATGAGTGTGTGTTTGCACACATCATAACACACATACACACACACACACACACACACTGTACTAGTTCTGTTTCACTGGGGAAACCTGATTACTATTACAGCAGGGTTCAGTAGAAAGTACAGGTCAGTTTCTCTTCTGAATGGAGCAGAAGCACTTTGCACACCTTCATGCAAGAGATTTCACCCCTGGGCATCAGAACAGCAAGGAAATGATCTCACAGGACTTGCCAGGGTTTGGCCAGGGATGTTATTTGACAACAGATCATAGTACACCTGCCGGGTTTAAATTCTCTCTACCTTTTGTGTGTCTCTAACTGATTTGGTAATTTTTCCAATTGCCAATTAAGCACATGTTCAACATTTGCTGTTCTGAAGGGATAGAATGAGGCTCTAACGAAACAAAGCACCAAGTCTGAAACCATCTTTTAAATCACATTTATTGTCTAAAGACAATAACAAGGTCCTAACTGTACCTGGCTGATACATGTTAGATAGATAGATAGAAAGATAGATAGATAATAGATAGATAGATAGATAGACAAATACATAAAAGATATACATGTATAATATATTATTATGATAATATTATATTATAATATATAGGTATATATACAAACATTTTTCTGACTTCTTGTTTATTATGAACTCAAGATAGATTGACTTAATGTTTAAGTTTTGTTATTTTACATCATAATATTGTTATAGGACATTAACACAAAGAATAAATATCAGCCCAGGACTTGTCTCATCTGTGGAAAGGCCAGCGCATTTCCAACCAGGCATGGATAAGCTCGGTGCATTCATCTCCCAAGGCCAGCAGAATTTGGGAATGGAGGGGATTGCTATTCTCTGCATGTGCAATGCCTTAAGAGTGAGATGTTTTCTTTTCGCTTACTTGTGTCCCCAAACATTAAAGTAGATAAAACTGTCACTTTTCTAAGACCAGTATTTTAACAACAACAACAACAACAACAACAACAACAAAAAGCCTTATTGTTTGGAACGGCCAAGGCTGTTTGTCTAAATGCTTTGTGAAATGTCAGAAACCATACGTAAAATCTACTGTCAGAGTTGGAAAATATCTGAGAGATTATTTTAGTCCCAAATGCTAATAGGATTTTGTTCTCTTTCCTCCTGGTTGGTTGAAACACAAATGAGCATCTTATGTACACTATTTTTATATGTTTACTTTTCTGAGTTATACAAACTTTTGTTATTCCTTAAAAAATTAGGATGCTCCTGTACACTACAGATCAGTCCACAATTCTTTAATATTGTTCATAATAGCTATTAAATTAAGTATTATTAATTGACTAAATTATTTCTTGGTCATTTACTATTCAGAAGAAAATATAATCCTAAGTAACTTGGGTTTTTTTTTTTTTTTTCATTTTATTCAGGCTCAGGAAACATGAACTTCTGTTACTGTTTACTGTCATTTTTTGGTTGAAAACACAGTAATAGGACTGTCTGCATTAAATCTGCCTTTGCCAGAGAAAGGCCTCCTTGATGGCCTTGATTTGTATAATGGGTACAAATGAGAAATTCTCCAGGTGCCCTTTAGACTTCTAGGCAGGGGACAGGCCAATAGCATTTAGGATTTTTTGAACAGGAAAAGATTCCTAAAAAGGAAAAAAAAATCTGAATTATTCAGAAATGAGCCACGTGCAATGGATATTTTGGTTCATTTCCTCCCTGACCATAGCATCCTGGGATGCTTATGAAATGGGGAGAGGTTGGGGCCCCCACCATGGACCATCTCTCCACACAGTATGCTGCATGCTGGACAAGGAGAAAAGCGAGTTGCAGGGATTTAATTGATGCCTGGAAACAAGACACAGGCTGCTCTCAGGGTGTGGCCCTCTGGAGGCCTGTGTTTTATCTCACAGTCCTAGGAGCAGCAGAAAGCCCACCCTGAGGCCAATCAGTCAGCAGACTCTTCTCTGCATCTCGGCAGGCACTGGGATCCTGCCTGGCCCTGGCGTCCCCTTTTCTGGATGAGATCCTGGCTGTCACAGACCTGGGAAGGCCTGTTAGGCCATGTGGCTTTGCCAAATTTGTTGTTTGAAACATTCAGATTCTATATTTACTACTGGGAGCTCATCATCCTGCCATCCTATGGGCACAGAAAATTAGAGATGCCAACAGACGGGAGGGTGGGATGGTGTCTTTCAAAAATCTGGCCGGTTTGGCCATGAATGACTGGCAAGCCCAGTGGCACCCGTGCCAGGCATGCTCTGGTCCTGCCTACCACCCACTGCCGCTGGCTGCCAGGGACTCAGCGTTCTGGAGCCAAGTGCAGCCCAAGTGCAGCCGGTTCCCGCGGCCCTCTGGGAGAATTAAATCACCTGCTAACCACTTAAGCCAGCCCTGTGCGGATGCAATTCCCCTCTCATTTCCACAAGCCAGGAGGCGATGCAGGTGATGCCAAAGCACAGAGGTGGACTGGCCCTCAGGGTCTCCAAAGAGGTAGAGCTCCCTTGAGAAGCTCCTGGCTGAGCTTCTTGGGTGAGGCAACCTGGGCCCAGTTACCGTGGCAACCAGTTTCCTTGGTTACCTGAGGGGGACCATTTCTGGAGGAGCCCTGAGCCCAGAGTAAAACTGTGCATGGAGGCAGAACTCACAGGAAGAGAGACTCCTCCTCCAGAAATTCAGAGGAGATCTGTGAGGTTCAGAAGCAGGAACCTGAGGACTCCACCGCCACAAGCATGCCCCTTCTGCTGGGCTTGCTAGGCACCTGGAGACAGAGGACTGGGGAAGTTACTAGAAGCTTTGTTACTAGAGCCAGGGAGACCTGGTTGGTCACCTAAAGCCTGAAGCTTGTTTTCAGGGAAATAAGTCATTTAAAGAATATTTCTTCACATATAAGTGCAGGTCCCAAAACTCAGGATTGAGACTATGTGAAAGGTGATTTTAGAGAAATCTAGATGACATGAGGCATTATAAAATATCTCAGAAAGGCATTCCCCCAGTGATACAGGAAAAAATCTGGAACGTCACAGTAAGTAGATAGCTGCTGAAGTCTTTATTCAGTGGCACGTCTTGGAAACTCCAGGAATCCCAACTTCTGCATTCGTTTTTTTCATCCCCACCCCTATGAAACTCTAATTCTTTCCCTAAAGCACGGATTCAGATTCCTCCAAACATAGCTGATGAAGGAATTTAGGAGCCAGGACTTAAAGATTTGAGAACTAGTGAGCCTTTAAGCATTCTCAAGTTGTTAGTTGCTGAGATTAAAACAAAACAAAAGCAAAGAATAAAATGAGCCTGTGTGGCCCAGGGGCAGGTGCTCTTGGCAGCACTCAGGCGGGGGCCTGGCAGCTCCCCTTCTAGCACCAGTGGGACCCAGCACACCAGGCTGCGGCCTCCCTGTCTGGCTAAGTGGGGAAGCCCGTTTCTGGGCAGGTCGGACAGGAAAGTGTCCATGAAATCCAGAAACGTGTAGATTCCTGCTTACCACGCGTGGTCTCTGGTTTCCCTTTGTAGCAGTGAGGCTTCCTTCAAGTCTAACACTGTCCGCGGTTGCTTCCCTACCTGAGCAGGGAGGAATAGGCCTCCCCAGACTGGGATTATCATTATGAAGGCTCTTCCTGGAAGCTACTTCCTGTGGAAAATTCCTTGCAGTACTTGGCCAGATCACCAAGGACTTCATTTGATTCCAGGATCTCCCAGACTCCCAAACTCACCAGCACAGTCACTCTTGTCATAGGTGGCTCTGGAGACTCCCGCTGTCTCAGCCTTAAGTCATCTCTGCAGTGAGCACAGCATCTCCAGGAGGGGGAGTAGGGAAGCACTGAAGTTTTACAGCCATGGAGGAAGCCCTTGCCCTGGGATGGCCTTGTGACAGCCTGCAATGGATCAAAGTCTCAAGGTCTCAAGATCTCAGCTGCAGGACTCACTTCAGAGATGGCCAAGGGGAGTGGCAGATAAAAAATGCACCCTTCAGAAAACTAGGGAACAGAGACGGGAATTTGTGCACCTTCCCTCATCGAGGGCTTTGAAGACCTGGGGAGAAATCCGACTGTGTCTCAGGGGCCAAGTCCTCTGGCTTAGCAAGTTAAAATAATGAGAATTAGGCTGCTTCTATGCTTAACTCTGACACCACCTACACAGCCCTTTCATAGAGGTGCAATGAGGGTTAATCAGTTGATGTTTATGAAAAGATCTGGAGAAAGAAATCATTACTTATAAATGTTAAATAATGCTAAGGATTTGGGTAACTATCATGATAAAATAAAAATACTATGAGTTGGCTGCCGGTATGAATAATATCCTTCTGAGCTACATGCATGCTGACACAATGAAAGCTCCTGAATTACTGGGCCATTTGGGGGTTGTCTAAAATGACCTGATGCAATTGAGTTTAAAAAGTCATTCAAGACTCCTTGTTTTCCAGGAATATTGAATCACACAGACTTAGATGGCTTCCATGAAGTCTGCTTTACAGATGTCTTTGAGACGAACCTTTAGGCTTTTCAGGTGACTAATATAATAGAGCAGTGTTTGACTTTTGCAAGTCTTACATTTTATATCAGAATGCTCAACTATGTCTACACTAACAATATATGCTTTATAATGAGACCTCAAATCATCACACATGGATGTAATTAAGCTACTACTCATTTTTATTAACGCCAGTGTAGGAAAATGGACAATTAACAAATTTTTTAGTTTGTTCCTCTCTTTGTAAGAGCTTAGCTTCAATATTTTAGCAGGTTCCAGTAACAATTTGTATTTAACAAGTGGTGATGTGTAAGTAGGCATTACTATACAATTTATTTTATAACAGAGTTTTAAAATACAAGCATATCACCCAAAATCAAAGTGAACTTTACACTACTTACAAATTTCTTTAGCATACTTACAGCAGCAACTCATTGTCATATGACCCAGAAGGTAGGCAGGCGAATGTCATTATTCCTGTTTTACTAATAGAACCCAAAAAAGCTGGGATATGAACTCATTTGTCAAAGCCACCATGTCTATCCCTTCCATGTTGAACTCTACAATTATAAAAGTTAGTGGCAAATTGCTTGAAGCAGCTGTGGAGTGAACACACATGTGTGAACACACACACGCAGACACACACATACGCCCACGGACAAATATCTGCACTTGTCTATATGTGCATAGAAATACTTTCTATTTCTAAATCAAAGTCTTGTTTTGTCTCGTTTTAACCCACACTCATTACACAAAACAGAGAACCCAGATATAGAACACTACCTACGGAGCTAAACCACAGAAGTTTTCTCTCTAGATGAAGGCAAAAGAGGAAAGAGCAGGACCCTGGAAGTGCAAGTGTGCCCCCCAATACCTCTGGAAATAACAGCAAGGCAGGAACTGAGAATTAGCTGTTTTTTCAGGGCATGGAACCAGGGATGCAAGCCAGCAGAGAGGGTGATCCTTATTCTTCTGAATACACCACTTGCAAAACGAGTCTATCCCCTAAGAGTTCATAGGCCTAATTAAGATTTTTCGAACCCGATCAAAACGTTAATTACTTTGCACAAACTAAGCAAACATATACATGTCTCATTCTATGAATGTTTCCTCCAATTGCTGCCTTGGGAAGATAGAAATTAAAACAACATGTCATTAAGTAGCCCACATATCTCTCTTTTCCCTCTTTTCATGGATATTCAATCTTTACTGTCCATTTTGTTTTTCTTTACAGTCAACCAGATAGGATATTATGATACCAGTTACTAATATTTTATTGAATACTTATTCATGTCAGGTACTTTATCCCGGAGCCTCTATTTAACCTGTCAATAAAACTACACAACTGATATTAGAATTTACATTTCATGTGCATTTACACTCAGCTGAGCAGCAGTGCTCCTTGAGTCAAGCCCAGGCTCCTTGGCTCTGAGGATCACATATTCTTTGCCTTGTACCACTCTACCCATTACTAAAGGAGAGCAGAGGAAGCATTTCTGCCAGGTCAGTGCCTCCCTGACATATGCCTCAGACCTGCCTGATTTAACTACGAACACAGGCGAATTCTATTTGTTTGCTGCTAACTCAGCAATGCTTGTGGGTATGTATCTTCATTTCCTTTTCCTATCTGTGGGCATGTACGAGAAGGGAGGAGAAAGGGAGAGAGAGAAAGAGAAAGAAAAAGAGAGAGAGCTAATTAATTATACACCCTATCCTACTGAGTCCTGGAAACATGTTCACACATAAAATTGTTCTTGATTCTTTTGTCATGAGTTTTAGAGAAGCTCATTCAGGGAAGATCAACTGCCACACGCCAAAGCTGGGAGTATGCCCAGCTCCTGTGCACATCACTTGCACAGCCCAGCAGAGCAGTGGACTTGCACCTTATGAACATATTTGTATGTTGCTCTGCTTTATGTTAAGATGTCCTTAAAGCCTCTTCCATTCATAAGTGGGGTTTCTAGGAGGTAATTGGGTCATGGAGATGTACTGTTAATCACTGGACTAGTCTACTGATGGGTTTATACTAAATGTGATCTGGGAAGTGAAGTCCAGTGGGAAAAGGTGGGCCTCCAAGAATGTGGCCTATATCTCTTATCTCTTGCCAGTCTTCCCTTAATGTCTGTCCTCTGCTTCCTGCCACCACTCCCTAAGCTTTTTTCTTTCCATGTCACCCTGCCTGAGGACCAGCCAACTATGAACTACAACCTCTACAAACTCCAAGCCAAAATAAACCTCTCCTCCATTAACTTGTGAGCGTTGCGTATTTTGTCCTAATGACAGGAAACTAAGTTATGTTTCCATCTCTCTCCATAAATAAAACTCTCTCCTCATCTGTTCAAGGTCCCTAGAGGGACATTCCCCTTTGCTTCTCTCCTGCACTCGTGGCCAACTGTAAAGTTTAACGTAACCTTGGAGCAGAGCACACACCTCTCCCAGGAGTCTCCCATGCAAACCCCACTGTAGAAGTCGTCTCCTGCCCTGTGTGCTCTTTGGGAAACCACACTGAGCATGTGTGTGCTCTATAACTCATTCATTCAGCATATGATACACACAGCAGAAACTTGTTGGACCAGTGAATAAACATTCTTGGAGCCCCTGTATTAGATACCCGAGGAGCCACAAGTCACCCGCAGGCTTCCTCAGAGCCGGTTTACTTCTGTTTTCCATACAGTTTTAATAAACTGTAGAATTTGTTTTTCTCATTCCATTATTTAAGAAATAACAAATTGGATGAGAGAAAGATTTATTTTCATTTATAAGTATGCAAGCATCCATGAGAAAGAACCTTCAAAACATAACAAGAAATGGCAGAAAATGGAAAAAGGAATTAACCCCCATTTCAAAAGCATTTGGAAAACCAACTTGAGTTCTTCAGGGCTCCCTCCGGGAGAGACACTCTGGGTGGTCTCAGAATTAACATCCGTGCTGAGCCAGGCTCCCGTGATGGTAGAAGTTGGTTCTTCTCTACTCTGTTCTCTAAGAGGTGGAAAGGTTGTGATCACTTAGGGAAAAGGGGTAAAAATTTCAAGGTGTTGCACCAAGAATGATGTCTGCGTTATTCAACAGTTATGGATGGGGAATCCCTGGGTACTTCCCTGATTTTGTCACTGTAAGAAACAACTTTGGAATCTGCACTGCCCTGACGAATCCTGGGCCAGCAGAAGCTCAGTCTCCACAGCTGCCTCTGCTTCACCAACTACTCGCCCGCAGTGGGCACTTGTTAGGAGAGAAAAGCCATTGTCACTGGGGACTTCAAGCTTCCCTTTTCGCCATGGTTTGGCTCTCATAATGCATTGCAGACAGTATGTCTAACTCTCAACATACATTATTTATCCAACACAACATCACTTCCTTTGCACATGAAAATATTAAAAGCATAAAATGAGTGTGTACACTTTGCAATGCCTGAGTCATTTACTCAGTTACTCTTTGTGTAATGGTGACACTGAACATGCCCATAGCGCAGCAGCATGTGTGTGGCTTTACATGCCATGTGCCTTACACTGAGCTAAGAATTTACACATTAGCTCAGTCACAATTCGCAGCCTAGAGGGTCCAGGCAATTACCATTCTCATCTTATATATGAGGAAACTGAAACCTAGAGGTCCACGTGACCTGCCCAGAGTCACACACCCTTCATGGCTCCACATCTGATAAAGGGAATTTACGCAGACGACAGGTCACACAAGACAGTCATTGCTTTGCCTTGTGTGTGTGACACCGGTCAGAGAATTCAAGGTTTGACTAACACTACGGAAGCTGCCCTTTGGGCCACATCTGAGTGGGAAGTCATGTCCCTCAAATTTTAAAGCGACACCTCGGTTTAGACTAGATCACCCAATGAAAATTTTCTAAACGTGACCACTGCTACAGATACAATGATGCACATCAGGGAAGATTATGGCTATGAAAATACAGTCTGCAAATAGAAGATGACAGCAGAGTTGAGTGGGCTGAGGAAAACAAGCAAGAGGAAGCTCTTTCTATGGTGCGTGTGAAGTCGGCTCTGCACAGGTGCCCATGTCACACAGGACTGTGTCAGTTCAGCCTGCCTGGCCAAGAGGGCTTCCTGGAGGAGGCGGTAGACGAGGGGATTTCAGACGTTAAGCTTTGCCCCACGGAGACGCGGTGGCTGTAGGTGAGCAGCACTGGCGATTCTGGGGCACTGTGGACAGCTCGAAGAGCAAGCATGGCAGAGGCGCCTCAAAGCATCTGACCAAGAGGACAGCAGCGGGCTTCAGGCGCCATTCGCAGAGCTAGGGCTTTGCTCTGCAGCCTGCGCTGATTCTGTTTCTTTGCTTGCTTGTTATTTGTGTTGTTTGAAGTGCTGGGAATTGAACCCAAGGCCTTTGCATTGAGCTATGTTCTTGGCCCCTTGTAAAATTATTTTTTGTTTTGAGACTGGGTCTTGTGAAATCACTGTGGTCATTAACTGACAATGCCAACTGAGTAAAAAAGAAACAATTCCCAACTGCATTGGATCAGCATGGCTCTGGGTGGAGGGAGGAGGTTTATTGAAGATTTGCTGGCAAGTGACAGCACCCAAGAGTCTGCTGCCCGAATAGTGTGAGAGGGAAACGAAGGAAAGCTGCTTCTGATTCTTTTAGAGGACTCTAATCTTCAAAACTCACCTTGGATGCCATCTCCTGGCCTCCAGCACAGACCCTTTGGCCTCTCGATACAGACTCTCTTGGGACGCTACAGTGAGCTCCAGGCCCTTCATGGGGTCCTTCAGACCTCCAGTTCACAGACAGCCCTTTTGAACCTTTCCACGCCTGACTCTGAGTGGTCATTGTAAGCTAACCTTATAAATCCCTAATATTTGTATATTTTCCATTAAGTCTGTTTCTCTGGTAAGTACTGACTGATACAATGACAACATTGTGCAGACAGAGCTTGAGTTTGAGGTCTTACTGTGTGTGACTTCCAGAGTACTGGAATTACAGGTGTGCGCCACCATGCTCTGTTTTGCCTGTGGTATCTTGAGCTCAGCAATGCAAATGTGTGAGTGCAGGTAATTGCCCGCAGTGGGAGGATGTCTTGCACATTAAAATGGTGCTTAGCATTTCCCTGGGCTCCTCCTACTAAAGCCTCAGAGCAAAACCTCTTCCCACAATGGAAACCAACATGTCATCTGACACTGTCTAATGTCCCCTTAGGATAAGATGTTTTGTATTGACCACTGTTTCTTTAGATCACGGGGGATTTTGACAGAGTACTCTGCAGGTTAGGTACGAGGCCAGATGGGCTCCTTTGTGAAACTCCTTTGGAAGTTTTGAGAAGAAGGGATTTCAGAGGAACAGCTGTAAAGGCATGAAATACTACCCCCTGCTACACTAAGCCACAGCATGGGTAGTAATGGGTTTACAAGAGAGATTGTATGGAAGGGATGCTATGAAGCCTCAAAATATGGGAGCGGCTTTTTGACTGTATGTGAGTAGGGAACTGGAGGCAAAGTCTAAGTTAGAAGAGCTGAAGGTTGCGTCAAGAATCCCAGGGCTGAAGAGCTGGGTAAGTGTTGTTCACTAAGGCGGAGTGTATGAAAAGGAGCAGATTTAGAAGAACAGTTAGGAAACGCTAACCCAGAAAGTGGATCCAGAAATAGTTTCTCCAGCTATTCCAGAAGACAGAAGATACTCTGTAACTTAACATATTAAAATCTCTGAATAGTTTTTGCTGGACACAGGCCAGTGTTTCCCGCAGAGACAGTTATTAAACAGGTAGTGGCACAGCGCTGTTTATATACATCAGAATCAGTGCTTTCCACTACACGCTTCAAAAAACCATCTCTTAACTCTGAATGAAGAAGCTTAAAGTCAAGAGCAACCCGGGCCTAGAGAGGAAGAAGGCTGATTCCAGGACGTACTGCTGGAGTGAAATGAAAGGAAAATCAGATTCCACTGGGAACAGCAGCAGTCCTGGACTGGTCCTGCTCTCCATCAATCTTTGTCCTGGGGAGCCGTCTACCCAGCTGTCCCTCAGAGCCTGTAACACATGCGCTCATCTCTCACCTGAAGGAGTCTTGCCACATTTCCATCTACATGGGCCCTTCATTATGCTTGTGTTCTCTCTCATAGAAATCAGCAATGTCTTTCTTATCACCTTTATTACAATTCATGATTGTCCAGCCATGGGTTTTCTGTTAACTCCGGTCACACCCCTGGGGTGGCAGCCCAGTAGGGGGGCAACCCAGTAGGGTAGGGGTATGGCTATGAGTCTAAAACTCTACTCCTAGTGCCAAACTCAGTGCCTGGAACAAGTAGGTGCTCATTAAATTTTTGATAATTATATGCCAATGACTTTGTTGAATGAATGAATAACTGACTGAGGTCATGAGTAATAATTACAAAGCAGAAAATTGTAGGTTCTTTGACAAATGATCTCTGGTTTCTGAATTTGAATTTAACAAGACTGAAGAGGTAGAAATTTTGGCTAAATGTTGACTGAAGCCAGACTGAATAAAGCCCCCGGTGCTATCATTGGAAGTTGGACTTTTGTCCCTTCATGATAAATACATAGCCATGCACAGATTTAAATCAAGAAAGAGGCTGCTCGCATGTGAATGGTTTCCCCATTATCGTATGGCATTTGGATGAATGAGTGGTGCTTTAACTCAAGATGAGTCCTCTCAAACAAACCCCAACATGTCATGTCAAATTGTTTTTGAAAATGACATTTAATTTTAACTTAGAAAATACAGTAAGTTATGAAAACAAGTGCACTTTGCCTTATCAGTAACACCAATTCTTTCACGCTTACAACCTCAAAAATAATCCCTGGAAGAAAAACTGGGGATATAAATTATTTTTGATAGAAAATTTCAGACTCAGAAAAAAAAGTTCTGACTCAGTTTTACTGTAGGATGCTACACTTTTTCACGTTTACTTCTGTTCTGCATGAGCATTAGAATGTTCACATTTTCAAACAAATCAACGCATTTGATCTTCAGCAAATTTTCCCAAAGGTATCTCTTGAATATTTGATTTTGGGATAATTTTCTTAGGAAGAGCCCATTATAACATCAGCCTATGATGTGTTTGAAGAACTAAACTGACAACTGGTCACAGCCAGTTCCTCTTTAAACTGTCTTCGGTGAGATGCAAGTGATTTTCCGATAAGATTTATATTGGTTCCTGGAAGCTCTATGTATTTACACATTTTTTGGAGACAGTGTCTTCACTATGCAGTTCAAACTGGCCATAAACTCACTGTGTAGCCCAGGATAGCCTCGAACTCATGGTGATTCTCCTACCTCAGCTTCCCGAGTTCTGGGATTAGAGTTGTGTGCCGCCAGAACTAGCTTTTCAATTTCTTTTTCAAATTCAGTTTGATTTCTCTTTTCATTTTATTGCTTGCACCCACATTAATCACTGAATGAGTCATGCTGGCTCAATGGAAATGAATAAGCCATCAAGTGAAACAATGCAAATCATTGATAAGTGGTCAGTTCATTAGTGAGTATCTTTCTCCTTTGATGACTGGCTTCTCTATAAACCTGTCTCTGAGCGCTGGCTTAAAGGACATAACAAAGGGTGCTCTCTGCTGCACACCTCAGTCCTGCAAGTCCACCTCCTTCCATCCTCCCTGCATCCGCCTGCTTTCCTCTTTCTGTCTTTGCTGTTTTTCTACCAGAAATTCCCTCACCTATTCCTCAGATGTTATTTCTTCCTTAGAGTTTTTCCTAATCCATATAATCAGATTTATATTCATTTTCTTGTTCTTTTACTTTTTTATTATTCTTCTCCTTTTAACCTCTGTGAGATAGAATCAAATACAAATCCTTTAATGTGGTATAAAGGAAGCTATATTTGTTCCATGTGGCTGACCTTTTTCAATCCCTGTCTGATACTTGTTGTGAAATAAAAGGATAAATCTACTTAGAGCTCTCCAAAAACTGCTATTACTTGCCTCTGTGTCTTGCCCATTTATAAATTAGCATAGATCACCTGCGTATTCACCAAGAGACACAGTCACACACATACATGTGCACACACACACACACACACACAGACCCTGCACTACTTTTGATAAGTTAATAATTCTCAATATTCTTCATAGTTCGTCTCTTTCGGTGCGTGCTTCCCCATCACCACTTGATTGGGTGCGCTAAAACTCACACCTCCACTATACAATTCCTTGTACCTTCTCCTTATGGAAATGCTGTAACAGTCCATCTGCTAAACGCTAGTCTCTTCAACCAGACTTTTAAATACCTTGGAGGAAAATTCCAGACCATGTTTTTCCTCAGACGTCCTATATCTAATCAAAATGGTATGCAGCAGATGCTTGAAAAGTATTCATTTAGTTTAGTAATGACTGTCTATGAGCTTCTTAAAGTTACAATTATGTTGATATAGTTATACTAAATTTCAAACTCCTAAAAGGCGCGAAATTAAGATGCAGCTCAGTGACCAATGACTGTGGGTTAGGAAAGCTCCATGCAGGGTGCCAAGAAGTCTCTCCCCTAGTCAGCATCTTGTCTTACCTGATCTTTGTGATCTTGGGAAGGTCACTGACCACCATGATCCCTAATATGAAAGAAATTACACTCAAGTGTCCTCAAGGGCTCCTCAGCAGTATCTTTCTGTGACTCACAGAACATCACATGATTTATCGAACAGGACATTCTTTTTGATCATTTCAAAGCTTGTCAATTATACATAAAATATGAGTTTTAAAAATCCTGTGTTGGACTTTCCCAGGAATAATCTGTTAAGTCCAACATTTAATTTGGTAATCACCTTACTTCACTGATGGAAGAGACCTATCATATAGTGGCAAAGCGTTTCAGGTGTTTAGTGCACTGTGTTTTACTTTGGACTGTATGGATCCATAGTTTTTCAAGAAGTTGTTTTCATCGGATTATTCTCCTACAATAGTCAAGTGTCACTAACATGCAGAAAGGGCATGGATCCTCACTACATCGAGATAAAAGTCCAAGCATGAGTGCTTCAAATTAAAGAGAGCCTAGAACAGAAATCTATCATGAGGCCATCAGGAAAGGCCAGGTCTTGGTGCCGAAAGATACATACAATGAGAACATGGTTTCCTTTCATGTATCCATATTTACAATGAGATTTCTTAAAGGAGGAGACTTCTTCCGTTGCTCGGCCTGTGGAAACACAGCTCTGTTGTGGGTCCTGATTGAAGACTCCAACCTTGAAGCATCAGCGCTGTAAAGGATGGAGTTCAGTCTCTGCTGGCAACTAGAAGAAAAGTACTGCATGCAGTTTCAAGTTGGTATACAAACTCATGGTCATTATTTAGTGAAAAATATGTAATTTTCAGGAAGTTAAATTCATGAGTGAGAAATGTGACATCATGAAAGAAGCAGTACCAAGGGCAAGAAATGTTGACTGCCAGTGGGATTTTAGAGGAGGTAAGATGATGCCTTGGATGACGTACAGTCATCCTATCATGTCGAGACCAAGAGAAATACTGAAAAGGTCAACGTTTGGGCCGATTCAAGAACATGATTAACTGTGAGAATGATGGCTGAAGAGTTAAATTTAGACCAAGAGACAGATGCTCACGTTCTGAAGGAAAACTTGAACACGAGGAAAGTTCCTGTGAAGATTGTGCCAGGTGCTTTGAGTGATGAACAGAAACAGTGGAGTCCTGACATTTGTTCTGATCTTTCAGAGGGAGCTGGATAAAACGGTGCTTTGTGAAGGAACACATAGCCAGGAGGGAGCCAGAGGGACTCCAGAGATGAGTGTCTGTGATGGTCACGTAAGCATTCACAGTTCACTCTTTGGGTACTTTCGTTAAGTTACAGTTTATTTAATCAATACACATTGACAGAGCAATATCAGGAACACAGAATTGTGCTAAGCATAATGAAGTTATAAACATGAAAAGAATGATTTCCTTCCTCTCCAGCTAATATGAATACGATGAAAGAAAGCAAAGCGTTATTTATCCTAAGACACCGTGTAATACAAAGCAGTGAGTAGGAAGTGCTTAACAGCAAAAAGGAAGTGCTTAACATCCGTGATATACCTGTAGCTGTTTTTGAGACAGTATCACCACGTTTCATTCACAGTGGCAGTATGCTCATTCTATCATTAAAGTCAAATAGCTCGGGCTATGATTCGGAGAAATTCTGGAGAAGAATAGGTTTCGCCATGGGTCTGCTTGAAAGGACATATGCCATGACATAGCTTTTGAACTCTGTTGTTGCATATACATACAGCAAATAATAGAGATGTGAAATATAAATTCACATAAACCTTACAGTGCTAAAGTTTCCCACTGCCTGGAGGAGCGAAGGAAAAGATACACGCTTTGAAGTGATTCCCAAGGCAGAGTCCACCACGGCTTCTCCAGCTGACACTGTATACAGAGTGAGGCTCCTCTCATGATTTGAAGGTGCGCTACTTTCATCTTAATGACCAGTCCCAGCACTTATCATATACTGAGTGCATTTATTCGTTCAAAGAGCTCTTGAGTCCTCCACTGTTCCAGGCACTCTGGAAGAGCTAAATTTATCCATCCATTTTGTCAAAAGTGTATAGACTGCTTAATTTTCATCAATATTCAGCAAATTAGTGGATTCTATACTGACACATTTGAACCTAAAGGTTTATTTTACCATCCACATTAAGGAAACATTATAAAGAGCTTTTAAAAGAAAACAAATAGCTTTGAGGACAAGGGAGTAGGAAGAGCTCTGATTTATCATTCAGCCAGGTTCAGCAAACATTGCCGCATGAACCCATAGCCCCAGTGAAGACAGCTCCAACACACTAAATAAATACACCACTATACTTAATTAACTTAGATAGAACCCTTCTACTTCCCTGATGGTGTGGCCTCTTTTGGATGACAATTGCTTGTGTGTACATGTGTGTTTGTGACAATCAGGAAATGATATCTTAGGTGTAAATGGCACAATGAATAAATTCTATTATGTGCAAAAGTGGTAACAAATTAACATTTTGACATTCCCTTACACATTCATTCTAATGTGGAACACAGCATCATTAAGAATGATATTGTTAAATGGATTCAGCCTGTATGTATTTAGGAATTTTTATAAATGTAGAATGCATCACGTATATAGTGATCTGGATAAAAAATTACTAGATGTAGCCAAGAGGAAAACATAAATGAGGAAATAGGAGATCAATCATATAATTTACTGTGTTACACACTTTCAAATAAACGAATGCTGAAGCTATCACAGCAGTGTTAAGAATCAACTAGCAAAGTATTTGATTTATAATTTGCAAAGGATACCCTCATTATCCTATGTTCAAATGACTACTTGAGGGGCTCATGCCTGCAAGAGAAGGAAAAACATTTAAAATTAGAAGTCCCAGCAAGCCAAGAATTGATATGGTATTCTGAATAAATAATTTATATTCTATTGGACTTTACCATGAATTACAATATCAGTGAACAGTGATATTAAAAAGCTTTTCATTTTGTTTCAGAAATTTAGCTATGGTCATTTCAGAACAGTAAATGATTGCCTTGTACTGCAATGTATTAAAATACAGCTTAAACATACACAGAAATAATTTTATGAAATCTAGGTCTTAAAGTCACCTCTTGTTTCAGTTACTTTTCTTGTTTCTGAAACAAAATACCAGACACCCAAAGTTACAGGTGAAAACATTTGTTTGGCTCATGGTTTTTAGAGGTTTCAGTCCATAGCCAGCTGGCTCCAGGGCAGGGTGATGTAGCAGAGAGGCAACACAGCGGAAAGTAGTTCATTGTGCTCGCAAGGTAGCCAAGAAGCAAGGGGAGTAGACGATACTCTTTCTGTCCCTCATACTGTGTATCCAAACTTCTGTGATTATGTTAGTGCCAAACCAATCAGTGTACTGATTTAGCAACGACACATCCTTAATCCCAGCATCTCTCACTCTAGATTCAACTACTTCAGGAAAAAGCCTAAAACTGTACAAGGCTTGGCGAGAGGGGTGTCTAGACATAACATAACACCTCTGTAGCTCATTTCTGTTTATTACTATATGTCTCAGGTTTCTTTAAATATTTGAGTTTAGTTTTCTTAGGGGTAAAATGATAGGAATGAAAACAATCACCCATAATAAATGACTCTAAGGATCCTAAAATGCTGGACTTTGGAACAATGAGTTAAGAACTATGCATCAAACATGTGTAATATCTAAAGTAGTGATGGGTGCTTTTTTCTCTTCTGTTAAGAATAACTATTTTATGGTTATAATGACTCATTTGAATTAAACTGCCAATCAAGATTTCCATATTTATGGTGTGAAGGATTATAAGATATTTTAAATTAATAATAACCTCAGTAAGTACAAATGGAAAAGCAAATTTTATTATTGCATATTAATTGTACAGAGGAAGGGATTTCATTTTGATGTTATCATACAGCCTTATAATACGCTGTGGTTGTATCCAACTCACGTATCATCCTCTCAGCACCTTCCTATTTCCCTATCTGGCCCCTTCCTCTTCTCTAATAGCCTCTCTTCTACTCTCATGTTACATCATTTTTGTATAAATTCCACATACTAGGGAAAATATATAATACTTGTCTTTCTGTGGCTGGCTTATTTTACTTAATATGATGATCTCCAGTTTCTTTTAATTTCTTTGAAATTGCATGATTTGTTTCCTCCTTATGGCTACATAACACTTTATTTAAAAAAAACTATCCACACCCATCTGCAGTACCTGGGGCGGGGGAGCCTCAATGATCCCTTCCCCCAACCAGAGGACCTTGGAGGTTGAGTAAGAGCACCAGTGATCTCTCCTTCCATCCAGAGGAGCTCAGCAGCTAGCTGTCCTAAGAGGAAAGAATATAGCAGCAAATTCTCACATCAGGAATACAGAATGAGCACAAATAAACAATCTGATGCTGAATGTACAATCTAATGCTGCACTTCATGCTTCTAGAAAAAGAAGAGCAAGTCAAGACAAGCTCATATAAGGGCAGAAATTATAAATGGCAGAGCACAAATTAACTCAATTGAGACTAAGAAAACAATAAAAATAATTAATGAATTAAACAGTTGGTTCTTCAAAAGAATAAACAAAACTGATAAACCCCTTGCTTACCTTATTAAGAAATGGGAAAAAAAAACACCCAACTTCATGTAATAAGGAATGAAGAGTGAAATCACTACAGATCCTATGGAAGTTCAGAAGATCATCTGTACTTACTTTAAAAATCTTTACTTACATAGATTGTAAAACACAGAAGAAATGGAAGGATTCATAAAAACGTATGAATTAACAAAGCCAAATAAAAATGATATGACATTTTGAATAACCCAAAATCAGTTACTGAAATTGAAAACATAACTAAAAATTTACTGACAAAGAAAAGCCCAAGTCCTGATAAATTCCCAGCTAAATTCTACAAGAAATTTAGAGATACTCCTCAAAATCTGTAATGAAATTGAAAGGGAAGCAATTCTCCCTAATTCATTCTTGGAGCCAAATGATTACTCTGATACCAAAACCAGAGAAAGACCCAACCAAAAAAGAGAACTACAGACCAATCTTTGTAATGAACATAGATGCAAAAATCTTCAATAAAATACTAGCAAACAGAATGCAGCAAATCATCAAGAATATTATACACCACAACCAAGTAGGATCTGTCTCAGGAATGCAGGGTTGCTTCAGAATATACAAATGAGTAAACATAATACACCACATCAACAGACAAAACCACATGATCATCTCAATAGATACAGAAAAAGCTTTTGATAAAGTCCAATATTCATTGATGTTTAAAAAAACACAGAAAATTGGAATAGTTGTTCTCTACCTCAATATGATAAAAGTTAGCAATGAGAAACCAAAGCCCAACACCATAATAAATGGAAAAACACTGAAAGCTTCCACTCTAAAATCAGGAACAGAACATAGATGTCCTCTATCACCACTCCTATGCAATATAGTTCTGGAAACATTAGCCAGAGCAATCAGACCAAAGTGAGAAATAAAAGGAATAAGCATAGGAAAAGAAGAAGTTAAATTTTCATTATTTGCAAGTGACACGGTATTCTATATAGAAGACCCCAAAACTCCATCAAAAGATTGCTAGAGTTAATAAATTCAGCGGTGTAGCTGGATACAAAGGCAACACTCAAAAATCAATAGTGTTCTTGTACATAAACAACAAACTCACTGAGAGAAAAGTAAGAGAAACCACACCTTTCACAAAGCATCTAAAAAAATGAAATACTTAGGAATCAATCTAATAAGGAATGTAAATGATCTATATATTGAAAACTATAGTACACTGAAAAAGGAAATTGAAGAGTATATTAAAACATGGAAAGATGTTCCTTGCTCATGGATAGGAAGAACCAACATTGTGAAAATGCCCATATTCCCAAAGTTGTTATACATATTTAATGCAGTCCTAATCAAAACACTTTCAGCATACCTTACAGATCTACAGAAAATACTCCTCAAATGCATTGGAAAACCGAAGAGATCTAGAACAGCAAAGAATCCTGGGCAAAAAGGCAAGGCAGGAAGCATCACAATCCTTGACGTGAAACTGTGTTACAAAGTTACTGTGATAAAATCAGCAGGGTACTGGCCAAAAAATAGCTGGCAAAGAAATTAAACATACCTGAGGATGAGTGCAACAGATTAAAAGATGCAAACGCAACTACAAAGACACTCAGTCACCTTATCTTTGGTAAAGGAATGAGACCTGCTCACTGGAGGAAAGGTAGCCTCTTTAATAAATTGTGCTGGAAAAAGTGGCTTTGCTCATGATGCCTAAAAACTAGGCATACCTATCACCATGCACCGAAGTCAAAATGGATCAAAGATCAAAATATTAAAACAGAGCCTGGGGTTTAGCTCAGCGGCACAAGTGCCTGCTTGACAAGCATGAGGTTAAAAGTTCAATACCTGGTACAAAAAAAAATTGAAACAGAAACACTAAATATACTGGAAGACAAGCTAGGTAGAAATATTGAAATCATAGGGTTAAACAAAGATTTCATGAACAAAATCCAAACTGGATGGGAAGTACTTCACAGAATCAACAACTGGGATCTCATCTCATTAAAAATGTTTGCATATCAAAGGAAATCATCAACAGAGAAAACCCACAGAATGGGAAAAAAATTTAGTCAACCGTCCCTCAGACAAAGGACTTTTATCTAGAATATATAAAGAATTGGAAAAACTCACACACACCCAAATTCAAAGACCCAATCCAAAAATGGGCATCTGAGATTAATAAGTACTTCTCAGATGAAGAAATACAAAGGGCAAACAAATATATGAAAAACTGTTCAACATCATTGATCACTTGAGAAATGTAAATTATAACAACACTGACTTCCATCTCACATCAGATAAAATGGCTACCATCAAGAAGCCAATAACAAGTGCTGGAAGGGAAAAAGGAACCCTTATCCACTGTTGGTGGGAGTGTAGACTGGTACAGTGACTATAGAAATCAGTATGGAGATTCCTCAAAAAATTAGGATTGGAGGTCTCACAAAATTCAACTGTTCCTTTTCTGGGTATTATCCCAGAAGAAGTGAAAACATCATACCACAGCAACTTATGTTCACCCATGTTTATAGCAGCACAACTTGTAATAGATAAATCCTTAAAACAATTCAAGTGCCCACCAACCAAGGAATGAATATGAAAGTGCCCATCAACTGAGGAATGGATAAATAGATGTGATACTTTTGTACAGTGGAGTACTACTCAGCTATAAAGAAGGATAAATTTAAGGCTTTTATAGGTAAATGGATGTAATTTGAGACCATACTCATAAGCAAAATAAATCAGACTCCATGTGTAAATATTATACTGTCTCCCGGGTATAAAAAACTGAAAGAGTAAATAAGATCTAAAATGTACAGTTGACATAATGAAAGTAAAAGAGAATGAAATTACTCATAAGGAAAGAAAAATTGGGATAGGGGAAAAGAAAGAAAAGAAAGGAAAAAATAATATATATAATCATATATGTATCACATATTCTTATATATAAATAGTATAAATAATAATATAATATGCATAATCTTTTATATAGATAATCATGATAGATAACTATACTACTAATGTTTGCTAGTTCATCAGAAATAATGGTTTGTGCTTTCACTGTTTGATTGTCTGATAATTTTTTTCATGCCTATATCTTGTAATCTGAGCGACTATTTTGAAGATAACCTCATGCAATATATTAAACATTGTTAATCTTCTATCATTTAGTTTTGAAATTCTATATCATAGTTTTTATTCTTTTTTCATTAACAAAATATTCACCCACTGACAGGAACCTAAGACATTTCTATAACTTGGTTATTGTAAATTGTGTTATGTTGTGGTGGGTCCACAGCTATCTCTATTGTGTGCTGACATTCACCCTTTTGAATACACATTGAGCACTGGTACACTTGGTTCTTATGGTGGTTCTATTTTTAGTTTTTTGAGAAACTTCTACACTGTTTTCATAGTGGCTGTACTAATTTATATTCCTACCTACATCATATAAGTGATCCCCACATAAGTCTCACATCTTTTTTTAAAATACTCTTGATGATAGCTATTGTTTCAGGGGTGAGATGAAACCTCAGTGGAGTTTTGATTTGCATTTCCACTTTGGCTAACAGATTGAACACTTTTTCATATTATTGGCCGCGTGTGCTTCTTTTGAAAGTGTCAAGAACAAAAAACATCTGTGAATAAAACTTTCAGTGCACATAGCCCTTATATTTCTTCCCCAATGTGTTGCTAGTATTCGTGTCAGTAGGTGGGAAGTAGATTATGATTGTATTTGGATTATTTTGCTTCCCCCTTTGGGTGGTTATGAAAGATGATGCATAGAAAAAAATGTGTAAAAGGAGAAAGAAAGAAAAATTAGTATCAATATATTACTTTTATTTAAAGAGATAAAATTAATTAGCCTCCATCTTTTGTAAGTTATTCCATCCAAATATGAATATATAGATCTGGATGAAAACAAATGCGACCACAGATCCATAAGATTATTTTTTACCTAAAAGAAAATATAAACTAGCATTTATAAGGTTCCTTATGTACAAATCTTCTACTGTTGAGACCTTTAGAAAGTAGAAAGATCTTAAATTGTCCCCCCAAATTTCAACAGTTATTGTCATAGAGAATCTCATATTCTCCCCATGACATCTACTCTGATTTAGACAAGTTTAAGTCCACGCTTCTCATTTAAAAAAAAAATCTGTATGATACAGAGAAAAACAAACACCTCTGCTCTATCTGCTTGGACCTCCAGATGGGCTGGTTAAAAAAGACAAATAACCCTGAAGGCTACAACAAATTGGAGAATCAGTTTGACGGTGCATTCTAAGGAGTACATTCTCTTCCATTCATTATTACCCTTAACTGCCTCTAAGTAAGCCCTTCATCCACAGTAGCAGTGACGGTAGATACTGTATGTTACAAGCTACTCGGGTGTGAGCTAGGGATTGTATGCTTCCTTAAGTACCATTTTTCTTGTTTGCTAGTAGTTTCCTTTATTGCTGATCCCTACACACTTTACTCATGTTAGGCCATTTCCTGTGCAGCTGCCTTCAGCACAGAGGGTCTTCTATGGGGGAGCTAAGTATCTGCTGCATCTCCCACTGTATGGATGTGTCTTCCCAGAGCACTACGGCTGAGGCTATCAGCCAGCCACCTGCCGAGCTGGTTCCATTTCCCACTGGTACCAAAACACGATGAACTTTAGACAATTCAGATTGAGTGTCACAATAGTAATTCACATACAGATATAAGACTAAATGATATAGCTAACAAGACAAAAGCATGATTAACATTCAGAAGCAGGATCAGCAAATTTTCAAGATGAGATAAGCCAATGTTGGTAATTTAACTGCTATTATAAAAACATTAGAAATATCTACTTTCATCTCAGAGTAATTTTCTGGACATTCAATAATTCAGTCTCTTAGAGGATATCTAAATAAATCACTACAGTCTTTGGGACTCGAAATGCTCGGACCCGTAGAGTGGCCTGGGCTGTTTGGATCGAAAGTCTGCGCAGACCTGCATCTCGGCGCGACTCTCTGGGGCTGGTAGGCCCGCCCTTCATCCGCAAGGAACCGCCTGGAGATCAGCATCTGGGCCGGGTCTGTTTGGGCCCGTAGCCCCACCCTTCACCCCCAGGAAGTCTCCCAGAAAGCAGCATCTCAGCCTGTCTCTTTGGGACCCGAAAATCTCGGACGCGCAGAGTGGCCCGGGCTGTTTGGATTGGGAATATTGTGGAGACTGGCATCTTGGCCAGATCTGTTTGGGACTGGGAACTTTTCAGAAACCAACATTCTGGCCTGACTCTTTGGGACCTGTAGGCCCTTCACTCGCAGGGAAACTCCTGGAGATCTGCCTGGGACAAGGCATGGAGGCCTGGCCTACCTGAGATTGCACAGCTTCGGGGTGGTCACAGCCAGCATTCGCCTTACAACTTAGGGAGCCAGGAGCCTACAGAGGGGAGTTAGGACCCTGTGAGGAAGCCAGGAGCCTGTGGGGGAGCCACTGCCCCTCCAGGAACTGAGGGTGTAACAGGTAATTTGCCACATAAGCAGAGAAAGCTTTGGAACACCACTCAAAGTAAGGAAATACAGAAAAATGACAAAAGGAAAGACCACAAGGCAGGCTCAAAGCCCTAGCCCTCCCCAAGAAAGCTTAGAAGCTGTGTACATAGAACAAAAAAGAAGCCATACACCTGAAATGTCTGAAATGATATCAAATGAAATAAATATGCAAATAGGGAAAGCTATGGAGAAATTCAAACCAGAAATACTTGCCCAGGTAAAAGAAGAATTGATGAAAACAGTGAAAGAAATAGTGAACGCATCTAGTGAAAACACAGCTAAAAGATTAGAGGAACAAAGCAAACAGATAGAATCCCTCAAAGAACAATATAAGAAACAAACAGAATGAATAAAGCAGATTCAAAGAGACATACAGGAAATGAAAAATTCTATTGAAAGCTGTAAAAACCACCTCAATGAAAGTGAAGACAGAATTTGAGACCTCGAAGATAAGATTGCAGCCAGTGAGCAGGAAAGACAAGATCATTTAAAAATAACAAAGAATCAGGAAATAACAATTCAACACCTGCAAGATGATGCAAAGAAAAATAACATAAGATTAATAGGGATAAATGAAAAAGAAGGGGACAGCCCAAATGATATCAAGAGGATATTTACAGAAGTAATAGATGAAAACTTCCCAAAAATGAGAAGAGAAACAGACATCTGGATAAATGAAGCATGTAGAACTCCAAACAGCCATAACCAAAATAAAACTACACTCAGACACATAATAATCACCATCCCAGAAATCCAACATAAGAATAGAATACTAAAAACTCTTCGAGAGAAAAGAGAGATTACGTATAAAGGAAAACCTATCAGAATCACGGCAGACTTCTCAACACAAACAATGAAATCAAGAAGAGCATGGAGTGAAGTCTTTCAGATCCTAAAGGAAAACCACTTCCAACCCAGACTGACATACCCTGCAAAACTGTCCTTCAAAATGGATGGAGAAATAAGATACTTCCATGACAAAGAACAGCTCAAGAACTTCATGAACACCAAACCAA